>JAEIIJ010011773.1:0-13067 GCA_018904815.1 Drosophila ogumai | reverse complement strand
ATCAGTGTTTCGTTTATGTTTTTCAGCTAGCATTGTCAGCTCTAGTTTTTGAACAATCTTTTTGTTCTATGAACATATAAATCGCTTCGTTAATATATTTTTCCAAGATCTACCTACTACGAGTATCTAAGGGGTACCAAGTCTTCGTTTCTGTAAAGGACAGACCATCTCTCTCAACCCATAAATCAAAGCACTTGGCAACACACAATCCCTTCACTTCATTCCGAACTATATCTCCTGCCACATGTCACTGCCTGGTGTTACTCCTCCTGCTGCTACTGCTGCTACTCCTCCTCCTCCTCCTGGTTATACTCCCCAACTGTCCCCCCCTCTGTGCTGCCCTGGGTCACCTCAGTTTGTTTATATTTCTTCGATTTTACTGCCAGCCAACGCAGCTCGCGGTGGAGTGAGCAAATAGAAGCGAAACAAATACTGAAAAATCCGAAAAAGGAAGCATTTCTGACACAGACTTGCGCCTGTCACAATGACTGCTGACTCGCTGCTGCTGCTGCTGTGTGAGTTTTTCCCATTTTCCCCTCAGCAAACTGCGGCATTTTCGCGTTGCCCAACTAAAAATAAATTTACATTTGCGCGAATGCAAAAGATTTTAATGCGTATGACAGGCACAGAGGGCATAGAGCATCATCCCTTGAATTTTCAAGTTTAGTAAAAGGGGGAAAAGTGAGATGGCTAAAAATACACCCAAATGGGGTTTAGGTTTACCCCGCTCCTCGAAAGATACTTTAATTCAATTTGCATTTGCCAGTTGCAAATGTGGCAACTTTTGTAATTGCCGCTGCAGAGCTGCTAATTACACCTACACACGAGAGAGTGTGTGTCACACACCTCAAACAGCAGCCACACCTGTATACCTAGTCTAGTCTCGCCTCCTCCTCCTCCTCCTCCTCCTCTTCCCCTCTTAATTGCTTGTCCTTAATTGCATAATGGCAAATATTGCTGGATTCCAGGCCTAACTGCCAGCTTATCCCTTTTAATGCCATCAAAAAGTTAATAACGTAGAGGACAGGACATCACATATTGATTGCGCACTTGAATATCTCCATTCAGGTGGAAAAATCATAAGCATTTATTTATTTATTTATCGTATCAATTATTCACACGCACTTGTATTTATATATACTATGTAGTACGACGAGTGTGTGCACAAATTAATTAAGTGAAATGCATCGAAAATTGCTTGCCCGATTGCGTATTTGTGGTTAAAAATGAGAGTCTAACGTGGTAGTTTAAATATTATAAATTGAAATTTCAAGCGTATATCCGATTTTAATGGAGAAACTATATTTTCTATTATATATATTTTCTACATTATATTTTCTACATTATATTTTCTAAATTATATTTTTATACCCTTGCAGGGGTAAAGCAAAGCATTTAAAATTAAAGCTATTTGGGCTTAGTTATAAAATGTTTAAATTTTACCATTTCCAAAAAAATATCATAGAAAATTTTAATAAATATTTAAATATTCAAATATTTAAATTAAATTCAGTCTGGATATTTCCTTATTTAAATAAGAAGAATAATTTCTATTTCTGTTAAGTAGGGTTTTCTTTCTTGTTTAAATAGGATCTATAGTGTCAAGTTTCTTTCTCTTTATGGGAAAGATTTATTTCTTATTTTGTAAGCATTTTATTCCACAGAGACGGTTATATATAACAATTTATGAGTTTTCTAGGCCACATACAAGAGTTAAAGAGCTCTGCAAGGATGATTTCCTACCACAAGTAATGCCTGTAATATATTCCCTCAATTACCACGTATGTTCTTCTCAGTTTCTGTGAAGTGAAACATAAAATATGCTAGTTGTAGGTGCTTTCAATTCCCACCAATATCGGTGTAATCAAATATTTACACCAACTTACACGGCTTCTAAGCCGGAGAGAAGCCTCCTTGAGTTATGGTTGCCAGGCCAGAAACCCTTTTTGCCCCACGAACTACACTTTGCTACGTGTGCACCATAGATATATATATATACTATATACATATGTGCACATTTGTCAGCCTTTTATGTTATGTGCCATTATGGATTTCCAATTTCATGCCTGACTATACTGCATAGCGGGGTAAATGCATCAATGCGAGAAGAGGGGTGTAGGAACTACATCCATATCTCTCTTCCTCCAGGCCCACAATGGACAAACGTACAGCAGCAAGTCTTATCTGGCGCAGCCAGTCGTCATATATAAAGAGAGGGACACTGTGAGAATTTCTAAGTAACTAAACATCATATTTAGCTAGGCAGTAAGTGCTTAGATTAGGTAATAATAAAGTATACATCAATAAATTTAATATATATTTTTAAATCTTTAAAATTATCCTTATTTACTGTTAAATTTTCCCTAAGCTATGCTCAGAATTTCCCCTTAAAATCATTTTCCCCCCATTTTCTCTCTGCGTGTTACCCTTATTCAGCGCACAGACAAAGCTGAAAGCGTTAGCCATGAGGGCAATAAAAAGCATTCGAAATGTCTTTTTGAGTCTGAGGTGATGCCCAGATTGAATCGAAATGAATTTGTATTGAATGTACATATACATATATAGTACAATATAGCTACAGCCAAGAGGCAGAGAGAGGGAAGCGAGGGAAGCGCTAATGCGGGCAGCACGAAAGGTAAAAAGTCAGTCAGGAAAAGCTGGGGGAAAGCCTGGCGCCTCGAATGCAATTTGTCAACGATTTTTCGCAATTTCCCAGGCAAGGCAAGGCGACAAATTGGATCACACACACACACACACACACACGAACAGCAGAGGGTACGAGGAGCTCCTTGGCATGAGGCTGGAAAATTGAAAATTTTATGCTTCTGCGGAACTTGAACCACCAAAAAATAAATTAAAAAAAAAAACTTTAATTACCATCAAGTGTAAATGGAAATTGAGAGGAAAATGCAGTTTCGCCAGTCAATCAATAAAGCCAAGAACTTTGGTTTTAGGGCGGATTATGTTCTTTCGAGTCATAAATAAATAAAATAGCCAAGCAGCAATTTGCATGAGGCCAGCAAAGAAAACAAAGTGGGGGAAAAGTGGGAAATGGGAAAGCTAGAAAACCCAGGGAGGCGTGAGTAAATAAAGTGAAAAAATAAATAAATCAGTTTTGCGGTAGCACCAGCCCCAGCACTTAACCAGTTGTACTAAAGGCCAGGCTATGCTTTTATATATGGTTTTTATTATGAAACAAGAAAGCAGTTTCAACTTTCTAAGAAGCTCATTAAAGGTGGCTTTAAGTTTAAGAATTTACCCATAAACTGGGCTTAGTTCAAAGAACTTTTCAATAGAATTTCACATCAGTTATCATCTTCAAACCGTTTCTCCGAATCAATTCCAGAGATTGAAGTATTTCACTTAGAAAATAGCCATTAGTGCTGCTACCCAAAAATTCAAAGTCAGGACCAACACAACTGTTAACTGGACTGACCGGCTTGGGTCCTTGTCTTTGTCCCTGTCCCTGAAACCCTACACATGTGTGTGTGTGCGGGAGGGCCTGTCACCAGCTGCACTTGGCAGGCGACCAACAAATCACTTGATGGCTGCTAACTACAACCAACGAGGATGAGGAGGGGGAAAACCCAAACCCAAAACGAAAACGAAAACGAAAACGATGATGAGACTGAACGAGCTCTGGAACGCTGACTGAGAATGATGCAAGAGGCTTTTTAATTTTGCAAATGCGCCAAGCGAAAATTGCACCAAACTGAGGCATCACGAGCCATCCAACCTCCCAGCTCCCAGTTCCATGTCCAAGACCAGCTCCCGGGGCAGCAGCAGCTGCTGCCATAAAATTACGAAATATGTGTGCATCATAAAAAAAAAAAAGAAGGAAAAAAAACGAAAATAAATTCAGACTGGCAAAAGGAATCAAAATTGCAATTTTATGCGAGGCAAACCTGCAGAAATGTATCTGCCAGATACTTATTATTATGCAAAGCGAATTTATGGCCACTGATTGAATTCCAATATCAATACCGCCGGAGTCTCTGCTCAACTCCTCAGATTCTTCCGGCTGTTCCTCCTGTCTTCCCTTGGCAAAGTTTTGTGATGGGAATTTATGAGAACAATGTCAGCTGGCAATTAATTGCGCTTCCATGTAGGCCCAAGGACCATGCCGTCGGCGTCCTACAGGAGACACTAGGCGCTGTTCCGCTGCTCCTCTTAGTTGACTTCAGTAATTGAGGCATGTCCTGAGTTATGGCCTTCGCGACGCCCACCTGTGCCCCAAGGGGGCTAGCTGGTAATTGCAAGGAACTCACAACTTGAGGCTGGGAGATTATTAACTTTGGAAAGTCGGCTAATTCTAGGTAAAAGTAAATAAATAAATACCAAACTGCGGAATCCGAAGGAAATTCAAGTACACAGTGATAAATTAAACATAGAAATTAAAAGGGTAATATTATAATAATTAAATTCAATTCAATAAATTACAAAACCGAGCCCAGTAACCTAAGGCCTAACTTCAGTCATCAAAAAAAAAAAAAAGAAAAGTAAAGGTAGCTTTGTATCTTTATAATCGATATATAAATAACGATAATAACGATAAACTTATCGATATATATGAAAAAAAATATAAATAATCAAAGACACACTAACTTTCATAATTTTGTTTAAAGTATGAACTCAAAATTTTTATTAATAAATAAAAAAAAAAAATAATAATAATAAAAATAAAATCATACGTTAATCGATGTCGATATTTTCCCCTAGTTAGTTAGCTTTCTGTTTCCAGTAGTAAACCCCCTTGAATTCCTAAAAAGTGTCTCTTTCTACAGGATTAGGCTGTTTCCGAGACACTTTCCTCTCCAATCTCCGCCACTCTCCACTCCCCTGGGCAACTCAAACAAATGAGCACGAATCAATCAGAAACTCAAATAGAAGTGGGAAAGTGCCCGCCGACGAATGGAATTGGAATTGAAATTTTCGGAGCCTAACCCAGTCTGGCAAGGATCGGAGAAGTAAGGACTCCGGGACGAGTGAGTAACGCAATGCTTCCGCTTGACCGACTTCTGTTGGAGTTTCTCGGGGGTAAACATTTGCATACCGCTGGAGGAGGACACCGAGGAGCGGCTGCAATATTCAAAATGGCGGCACATTAATTTGTGCCAAGCTCAGCAGGAGCGGAAAATGAGCGAGTAAAGCTCAAGCAGGATAGCGCGGATAGGTGCGGGGGGGAGTGGAAGCCCAGATTGCCAATTAATTTTCATGATTTTCACGTTGTCGTCGGCGGAGACCCCTCCCCGAGTGAGATGTGCAAGAGTCGGCACTTTTGCGGCGGTCTGAGTTGCCTTTACCGAGGTTTCAGCTACCCCAACTTCCCTCTTCCTGGCCTCCTCCAGGTTTGGTTCTTGCCTTCAGTTTTTCGGACTCTCGGGTCGTAAAGCCATTTTGCAGCTATGACGACGGCACGTTAATCAAAATGAAAGGCTTTAGAGTTACGTGAGTGTGTGTACACGAAGAGGAGTCTACGTCTACTCATGCTTTCTGCTTTTTGCCTCCTGCTGTTCGTGTGCCAATTGCATTAGCCGAAATTGTATTTCACTTTAAATGTAACGAGATAAGCAATTTTTATGGCCATCCAACGTACTCGGACTGACCAGAAAATAGCAGGAGTAGGGAGCAGGAGCAGGAAGCAGGAGTGGGAAGCAGAAAGCAGAAGCAGAAGCGGCCCATTTTGCAGTCCAACTTTGTGCTCTCCATTTGCAGTTTTGTGCCTGCCAAGCCGAGTAATACATTAAAGTCCCGCCAGGATGCCATATGTGCTTAGGCGGGTGGGAAGGAGTGCATTGAATACCGGGCTAGCATATGTTGGCTTTCTTCGAAAGGATTCTCTGCTATAATAGTAATAATCAAAAGGATGTACTAGGTCTTCCTTGCTCACCTTCTGCCCAAGAATTTACTCAAGTTTTCAGTACACACAGACGTTAAAATAAATAAATATATATAGTAGTATGTATACAAACAAGCATATATATTGAAAGCACTATTTTCTTTATGGTATTGCCAAAGCAGTTGAGAAAATTCATGAAATTGCCGCTCGGAAATGGGTTTTATTTTCCTGTTTCTCTGTATTTTCTCGCTGCCAAAAAACTTTTGAGCCAAAAAGTGTTTTGGGATCAGATGCGAATAGCTTTGGGGGTGGCACAACGAGTCCTGGTTGGGGTGGGTTAGGGTGGTTGTATGTGGCCGACAACGACATGCACACATGGGCGACACTTTACTTTACCCCTCCTCCGCGCCTGACCGTTTCCGGCTCATGAATTTCGCATTGAACATTTCAATTTGCGGTCAAGTGGTCTGCGACCGGGGGTGTACGTTTCGGCTTTGGCTTTGGCTTTGGCCATCAACAAGCAGTTAGCAACTAATTAGCACACGTCCCGGTCAAATCCTTTCACGAACAGGATTCCCAGCGAAAGGCCAAAAGTCATCTAAGCAATCTGCGGCGTTGCAAGAAGTTTTCCTTTAATCGATGGTGTGGTTTCGGTTTTATATATATTAGATGGTATTTCCGAAGATTTAAGATAATTGCGTAATAGCATTTGCAGCTAAATCGATTTTTCAGGGTTAATTTTGAAATTTTTCTTAAATTTCTTGGTTTTCTCTCTTAATGAAAACCATGGCAAACTATAATATAGTTAATAAGTAAATATTTTCTTAACATTTTGTTGTGAAATTGTTGTTGAGAAATAGTTGTTGAAATTTTAATTTGTTACAGTGTTTTATTATAATAATGTGGAGTTGAGAATAAACGGAATTTGTAATAATTTGTCAATTATTTTTATAGTTGTAGAATTCTTAGTGTTGAATTGGAGATATTTTAAAAATTACTAAAAAACTGTTTTGGTGAAAAATTAAAATGTTAATCAATATAATAAAAAAAAGCATATTTTCTACTTTTTTTAATGTTTAGTTCAAAACTAGACTAAACAAAAAATCAATTTTCTCACATTTAACCAAAAATATTTATTCAAAATTTTAAACTTAAATTGTTGTTGAATTTGGGGCCATCATGTAGTGCCCAGGTCCAATATCTGGTGGCCTAGACATGTTAACTAGAGCCTCCTGGTCCCATGCATTTTCGCTCATTAGAATAATGACAAATTAAATTGCAAATTTAATGACACGCTCGTCACGGCCAGGAAAGGCCAGGCCAAAACTCAAACTCAAACTGAAACTGAAACGACCTGGCGAAAACTAATTAAAGTGAAACGAACGTAACGTGAGCTGGGCCCCCAAAATGGTGATGAAAATGGGGTAGGAGGAAGGTGGAAAGTGGGTGTGGTCTGCGGCTGACCACGGGTGCGTCGCATGATCTGTGCCCCTGCAGAAAGGGACTAGGGTCTAGGGTCTTGGGGGTCTAGACCTGGTGTGTGTGCGAGCGGCCTCCAAATGCACTTCAAAGGCAATTAATTTGCAATAAAAGCATTTTTAATGTCCCTATTTTATACGTGTGTGTGTGTGTCTGTGCATGTTTGCTGATTGATGACGCAACAGACCACAAGCCACCCTACCGCAAGCCACCCCTTTAAGCCGCTGTGTCTGCAATGCCTGCTTCGATGCTTCATTGATTATTGCGTATACGCCACATTGGCCAAAGAAAAAACATTGGTTAGACCTCAGGAAATAGTTCGATTTCCAAGCTGACTTATTTATGCTCGTATGCTAATTTAGGCAGAGAGAAAATAGAGTTTCTATTTTACGATTTATCTGGGTAAATAAATTATATTCTTTTAGATTTTAGATAGCATACTTTTCAGGGTCTAAGAGTTTGGTTTCAAAAAGTTATTCTAAAGGGAAGAAGCTTAGGAATTTTGAAAAAATATTTACTATATATTTTTATAGAAAATATTTTTTTATTTAATCTATATTCCATATTGTATATTTTTCTATAAATTTATTGTTAATTAATTTTATAACCAATATTTAATTCAAAAGTACAAACTATTTCTAAATCATAATAAATTCAAAACCTTTAAATTTCAGAGGCAAACCTAGAAGAACCTTCACATTTTCAAGTGACTTTCCTAGAAAAAGCTTTTCTAAAGCATTTCCCACTGACACTCCCACATAATCGAGAGGATTCCCCTTGGCTGGCTAAATTTTTGCCGGCAACAGACTTTCGGGAGCCCCATCGAGTGGTTTAGTGGCTCTTCCGTAGCTTTTCTGCTGCTGCTGCAGCCCGAAATTGCTGTCATTGCATTGTCAAAGCAACTTTGTTGTCCGGGTGAACGTGTCCAGCTTTTCCGGTGCAAGAGGAGGAGGAGGACTAAATGGAGAAGAAGGGGAATACGGTCACGTAGTGGTGCTGGCATCCTGTATCGTGTGCCGTGTCCTGCCCAGCTGTCACACATCCCGCGCACATTGTCACGCAATCAGCGTTCTCCAACTACAAGAGCTACGCTTCTTCTTGCCCCGTTTTGGAAAGGGTCTAAAAATATCAACAAAATCGAAGCTCGTCACGCCGCCGCCATGTCTCTGCCCTGTCTGCCCCTTTATTTGATCGATTTTCCGGCCTAAGCCCATAGTATTTTCATAGTAGTAGTGGCCACGCCCGGTTTGCTTTCTTCTCTTCTCTTTCCCGTCTTTTTTTCGACAACAGTTGTCATAATAATGTTATGTGATTCGCCTGACCTTGGACGCCTCTCTCTAGCCGTCTTTTTATTGATTTATTTTTAAGTTAATTAAAAAAAAGAAGAAACCAAAAATTGGCAGAGCGGGAAGCGTGACTGCAATTGAGCCTGGTAATTGTCATAATCAAGTGGCAAGTCCTTTGCCCTTCCCCCGAAGAGAAGTCAAGTGTGGATGAGGAGCAGCACACAAAGTGGCCAAGTGGCTAAGAGGCTTTTACTTGAAGGTCTTAAAAAAAAAAGATTTTATTCGCATAATAAAAGAACAAATGGAAAGTGGAGAAAGGCAAGCAAAATGATATATTAAAGTTATAACAGAATCGAGAACATTAAATGAAAAATTCAATTAAAAATGAAAAACCCATTAAACAATTCAAATTTATATTTTTATGCTTTAAAAAATAAATAAAAAAGAATAATTAAGTAAATAAAATTAAATAACATAGCATTTAGAAATTTAGATATATCATATTTCATAAGACTTTTAACTAAAATATTTAATATTTAACATTAAGCTAACTTTAGTAGAAAAATCAGCAGCCTACAATTTTCTACTGAATGCACTCTAAATGTTAAATGTTTAGCTTCCTTTCTTTTTATATACATATACATATATATTTTTCCCCTATTTGCTATTCGGCTTATTTATCGTTTCCCGGCTATGTTTGTCTGTTCCGTGGCAACACTGTTTTTCTGTTTTACCAAAATCAATTAAAAAAAGGAGGCCGTCGCAGTTTGTCCTCCTTCCTTCCTGCCTGCCTCTCGCCCTGCCGCCACTCTATCTCTGTTTGTTTAGTGTAAACCGTCGGAACTGAGCAAACATTGCAAATTTTTGTTGCCACTTTTGTTGGGTTTTTTTTTTCTGCTGCACCCAAACCTGCTGCTTCTCCTCTTCCAGGTGGTAATCCCCAACTGCCTCTGTTGTCGTCGACCGGCGACGACTAATTTTCAGTCCGCACGGTCGAGTTTTAGTAATTTCCGGACGGCGGAGAGTATGCACACCCTTTCCCAATGAGTCCGGCAATTATGCCACGCCCGTGGCATTCCGTAATCCGTATCCGTATCCTAAAATTGGAACTCTGGCAACAGTGATGCCAGGGTTTAACGGTTTTACGGATAGATATAGTAGATATTTTCTTCTTCTGCTATGCTTTTTCCTAGAGTAAATCCTGATTTTCAAATGATTTTCTATATCAGCATTATCCTCTGAGACACCCAATTGTAGGCTGAAGTTTGTGTTTATCCAGAGTCTCCTGCCTGTCATCATCCTGTTGCATCATCATCCTGATCCCTCTGGCATTCTGGTTGGTCGCCTCTTGCATAAATCAAATATTTGTTAATAATCTGCAACAATAGGATGCAGGATGCAGGATGCACAGACGCCACATCCAACCCATTGAACTTTGACCCCTTGCCTGAATGGCCTTTTCATTGTCTGGCGCTCCTCCCGCTTTTGTTGTTGCCATGTTGCTGTTTGTTTGTAATGCAATCAACATGAAAATAATTAATACAATTAAATGCAAACAATCCGCGCGCCTGCCTGCCTGCAGTCCCCCCCGCCGCCTGCGAGTGTGTTTTCAATTTTAATTAAGCCGATGCGAAGGAGGAGCTGCTGTGCCACACGCTGCATACTTTCATGCGCAATTTGCTTAAATCGAATTACCAGGAGAGCATAGCATTCCGCTGTAGTCCGACCAGGAGGACATGCCAACCGGGACAGGACATGAACAGACATCGTAAATGGGCAAACAGAGTGGCCGTGTCCATGAGCACCGGTAATGGGAATTCGATTTATTGGTAGCTTCGTCCGGGAAATTGAAAAGTGCAGTGCCCTCTAACGCCGCTCAAAGGGAGTTTTGAAAAAAGGGATGGGCACTGGGAAGGAGCCCTACAAACTATTCTAGGATTGCTGGATTTTGTTCACTTAACTTAAAAAAAAAAATATTAAAAATAAAAAATATATTTAAAAAAAGCATATGTAGATATTTTTTTTATAACAACATTTGAAGTTTGGTTTTTTAAGTCTTGTGAACACAGTTCTCCAAGGAAACTAATCGAAATAAATAGGAAAAACATTTAAGTAACTGCTTTGGGCGCTGAATGTATTGATTTAGGCATGATAAACATAAAAACAATACTTCAAACAGACAAAAAAAAAATTTTAGAATAGTTTAAAAGCCTTGGCACGCAGTTTATCTTACGAAACTCGCTTAAATAAAGAAAAAGAGCTCTACAAAAAAGCTAAAGCTACCACACACATCGTAAATATCATAACTATTTCGAAGAATAGTTATATTTTCTCTGATTTCTCATTTATCTCCAATAGAAGAAGCAGCTAAGTTAATTTCCCCATAAAATTCCCAAAGCATAAACCTATTATTTAGATCCAATTTCTAGAATAATTGCCAATTTGCTGGAAAATATTTGCAAATTAATCTTTAATATGTTACCCCATTAACTGGTTGGCAAATGCTAATGAGCGGCAAAAGCTGAATTAAACGTCTCTAGTTAAAAGTCGTTCCTGGCAGCAAGCAAACCCAAACCGATTCCGACTTGATTATGGTTAAGAACCAAAGAAAACTGTGTCAGACACACGCTGCATAATAAAAAAAAAAGTGAAATATGAGAGCATGAAAATACAGCGAAGCAACCATTCCTTGGACAACATTCCGGATTTCCCCCTGTCCCAGTGCAGCGTCCATCTCCAGCACTATCTCCAACGCCACGCCAGCTAATTAGAAGCAGCAGACGAGGCGACGGCAGCCAGTAAAGTGTGAAAAGAGGAGGAGGCGAGGCTGGAGATGGAGCTGGGAGGGGAGCTGGAAGATGGAGCTGAAACTGGAGCTGGAGTCGGTGCTCTTGATTGGGACTCAACTGGCGTGGTTTGGACTGGACACGCGACGGCAATCGCTGAGGCCTGACTGGCCACCACGAGAGCGTTCAATCGTTCAATCATTTGCATACCCCCAAAGACTTTCTAGCCTGGCAATCGCATTCAAATATGCATTTGCAGATATTTTTTTTTAGATTTAAAGATTTATAATTAGCCATTTGAATATCACTCACATTTATGCAAAAGTGTTCATTCAACTTGAAGCTTAATTAATTCAGTTTAAATGCGAATTAAAGCTGCTTGTTTAATTTTTAATTTTTTCAGAGAAAATGTACTCAGATTATGCTTATGCAAAATCTTCTTTAAATATAAAATATTAAATAAAAAACTTTTTTAAATTTATTATATTGAATAAAGATCCTGAAAATTCTACAAAATATATAACCACCTAAGTCTTATTTATTTGTACTTTTTAGTATTTAAAAATTAACAAACGTTCTCAAAATTCCCAAAACAAAACCGTATTGCTTCCTTTCAAACCAAAAAAAAAATATATAAAAAAATAAAAACCGTAAAATAAATCTTTTTCAAACTCACCCTTGAGCAGATGCTGCAAGATGTTGTCCTTGTGCTCCTCCGAATGCGGCTCGCCCAGGACGATGAGCAGGTAACAGCCGGTTAGGGGGCTGGGTGGACCCACAATGCCGCCGGCCAGACTGGAGGCAGCGCCACCGCCTTCGGCATCCGAGCAGGCCGTATCCAAGGGCGCCCGTCCGCCAATCTCCGAGGGTGGCAGCGAGCTGGCCCCCGCATCGGTGGCGGCATCATCGAGCTCGGCCTGCTCACTGGCCTGGCCGCCGCCGGGCTGATCTTGATCCTCCGGCGGCGGCGGTGGATTTCCAGACCCATTGGGTAGGATTTCCTGGTTGGTGACGGCCATTATGGCGTCGCCACTTCCTGCTGCTCCTCCGGTTGCTCCTGCTCCCGCTCCAGTTGTGGTTGTCGTTGCCTTTGGCTGATCTCCCATCACAGTTGGTGTTGTCGTAGTCGCTGTTCTTGTTTGTAGTTTTTAAATCACACAGAAAAAAAAAATAACTAGTTGTTACACTTGAAAAAAAAACAAAGGAAATTGCACTTTTAGCTGCTGCCTGTTTTTTGTTTGTTTGTAATTTTTTTTTTTGCACACGCAGAATTTTCTGGGAAAATCTGCGCTGCTTCACTTCACTTTTTCTGCTGGTTGTGTGTGTGTGTGCCGAGTGTGTGTTAGCTTTGTTTGCTGGCCGTGACTTTGGCGCAGTTTCTTAGCTTTTTTGCTTTTTGCTTCGACTTTTTGCTCGCTTAATTGGTTTTCGTGTTTCGTTTTTGCTTTTTACGGTTTTTTTCTTCTTTAATTTTATTTTTAGTTAATAATAATTTGTTGTCTTTTCTTTGGTTTTTTGTTGTTATTTATTTGGTTTTTTTAGGCTGTTATTGTGCACACTTTGAAGCTGTGTTTGGTATTTGTATTTATTTATTGCGTTTTGGTTTTTGATGGAAAATCGCTTTTTTGGTTTTTCAGGCTTGGAGAGTACGTTTTTTTTTTATTTATTGGCGTGTTT
>JAEIIJ010011772.1:0-12853 GCA_018904815.1 Drosophila ogumai | reverse complement strand
TGAATTAAATATTTCTATGTACTTTTTTAGAGTTATTTTTTATTTTTATTTAATTTATTTTATATTTTTTACAGAAAAATTGTTAGAATTTTGTATGGCTTATATTTGTAATCGGAAATTTGAATTTATTTGCCACAAATTGATATTTATATTATTGAGTTTTCTGTATGTATTATAAATATATTTTAATTAGAATGTTGATAAAAAACTCTTCACATACAAATATAAATATAAAGAGAAATTCCTTTTATATATGAGTACATGAGTAGATTTTCGGTTAATAATTATAATGCATTTATTTTTATCAAAAAACTCTGTACTTAGAAAAATAAATAAAGAAATATATTCATGTATTTATTTATACAATTATCACAAAATTATTTCAAGTCAAATAAAAAGTAAGCTAAATATATCAACCTGATAATTAAACTCCGGATTATATATAATATTATTTAAAATTTTTTTCAGAGCATGAACAGGGGGCGGTGGGTGGATCACATCACGATTGCCATGTGTGCGAGTGCGTGACGCTGCTGGCGAACAATTGAAGCTGCATCGCTCGGCAGATTGATAACAGAGAGTGACCGACACTATCAATTACCATGGCCACACCGAGATCCCTATCAATTGCAATTGACAATTGCAGCAATTGAAGTTGCACTGCTGCGAATTGCGTGCCTTCTGAGGCTACGCAATGTTATGGCAAACAAATCACGGCAAATCTCAGCAGGGGCTGTCG
The DNA here is from genome assembly GCA_018904815.1 of Drosophila ogumai. Lineage (NCBI taxonomy): Eukaryota > Metazoa > Arthropoda > Insecta > Diptera > Drosophilidae > Drosophila > Drosophila ogumai. The sequence goes on along the minus strand of JAEIIJ010011772.1, from coordinate 12,114 downwards.
ATCAAATTGCACGCAATTCGCGTTAAATGTCTCAATAACAATTGGAGCGATTGTGGCAATAAATTAAAATTAAAAATAAATAAATATGTTTGCAAGCCAGGGTGTTGCATAAGCTTGACACGATAACCCAGGTGATCTCTGGAAATAGTTTATTAGAATTTTAGTGACCCTCACTGACCTCGCCTAATATATAAAATATTTGCACAATTACTTGTAGCTTTCTTTACTTTTCTTTTATTTATTATTTCTTTGCTTTCCCCCGAACAATTGCTGAGAAAAACGTTTTGGCTTTTGGCCAAGAGCAAATGTTTGGCCAACTTATTGACAGTTTCTGTACGCTTGGCAGAGAGCGACACGTTTTGGCAGAAGGCATAAGGTATTAAAAGTCTAAACAATAAACACGCGATGGACTAAAAAATGTTAAAAATAAATCACACGGATTGGTTACGCATCTCCCCACATCGCATGTTAATAATTTAATTACCACCTACTATATATACTTATTTTATTACCATATATATTTTCCATTTGCCCAGAAGGATCACGTATCATTCATGGGATCGCTGCATGGGCCACGATCCGATCATCGATATGGCCGCAGGGCCCTAATTGGCGATAAACTTCATCATCCATTTTCATTGCCCGGCTAAGTGATGGAACGTGACTGGGAGGTTCTATGGCCATATTTTCGGCAAGATCTTAGCATATATTTCTATATATTTTAGCGGCGGAAATGAGCTCTGTTAATTAGCATAGAGTCCCGAGCTTTTTGTGCCACAAGCTTCGTGGGGAGTTACTTATAGGGGAAGGCTATAGAAAGTTCCCCAGATCGCTTAGCTTTATCAAAGAGCTTCTATGGAGAGAGCTTCTAGTTCTACGAGCTTCCTTATCACTTGCTCTGTTTTTTTTTTAAAGAGCCAGAATTTTCGTTTATCGCTTTGCCATAAAAGTTTAGCCAGAAGCGCATCGTAAAAAACCTGTTAGCCTGAAGAGCCGCTAATCAATCGGCGATATATGCCATACTATGTGTGCTGATAGTTATTGTTTGGCTGCTTAAGAAGTGATTTTTACGTTGTGCTTGTTTGCGGGCCCATAAACTATAAACCACAACCACTGTCATCGGCCAACAGGTGATGGCTGATAAGCGATAAGCAATGGCACCTGAGTGATGATGCGGCGGCGGCGGCGGCATACTAATTCGATCGGCTTAATTTGGCCATAATTGGGCCAACTCAAATCGGATTTGCCCGTCAGACTTTTGACATCGCCCCGGCATTTATTATGACCATTCCAAAGTCTGATAGTGATCGGGCGGACGTAATATTATTTTTTGAAAGAGAAACTACACTCATATCTAGTCGTTTTTTTATGCGTTTATAAGCTGTGCTTCCAGGGGAGGGTGGGGTGTACTTTTAGTAGTACCATTAAGCCATAAAATTATAACAATAAAAAAATGTGTAAATATATATAAAATGTTTTTTGAAGGTGTGCTATTAAAGGTTTAAGAATTATTTACTTTGCAGTTGTAAAAATATAATAAAAAACAAAAACCAAGGTATATATTTTTTTAGAATATTAGAAAACCATTTACTGTTTTAAATTAAACCCTGAAATTTATATAAATACCAAGAACAAATCTATAAAATATTTATTAATTAAAGTAGTATCTCTACTTTTTAAATTTAATTGATTTAAAAGAGGCAGAAATATTCCCTCTTATTTATAAATTTATTTAGAATTATATTTATTTGATCTGATAGCCAAGCAACTGTGTTTAGGGGCTATCGAAACATATTTATTTAAACAAGTTTGCAAATAGACTTTTTCTTTAAAATATGTTGTAGTCAACTTTAAGATCTTAAATTATATTGATTTATAAAAAGGCAGAAATATAATTTATAATTTACAAAATAATTTTAAAATAGCCAAGCAATCGAGTATCTCCCATTCCGTGCCCTCTATTGTCATACTTTTCCCGTGTTTCCATTCCACATTTCAATTGTCGGGCAAAACGTAATTAAAACCCATTACAGCTCTTGGCGGAAGCTTTAGTTTCCATTGATCTGGATGCAGCCTCCGCCTCCCGTAAGGCAGCTCTTATCTCTACGGCTTATCAGGCGAAAATGGCAAGTGTTGACGCTGGGGTTGCGCAACCACAGACTACCAAGGGGCATGGGCCTAGTTAATTTATGGACCAGGTTTATGGCTGTGATTAAGGGGCAGCCAAAAAAATAAAAATAAATAAGAAGAGATCCCGTCCCTGAAACAACAATAACAAAAGTCAGGTGTGCGTTAAGGTTTCCTTGATTTCCCTGATTTGCGGCTAAAATTAGGGGGCTCTCTGGGCTTATCAGCACACCACGAGGTTGGCCACTTGAGACTTGATTGCTCATTATTATTTGTGGAAAGCTTTACAATTATGTGCCCATTGTGGGGCAGACGATTTCTTAATTACTAACAAATAGCTCTTTATTAGAGAACTGTCACCAGAGCTGATAGCGAGTGACTTAAATTCCAGGCGGCATTGACCTAGGCTAAGAATTTTCCCCACGAGGGCCCGCCGATCAGCAGATTTATGGTGCGATGTCAAGACTATTTATAACCTTTCTTCTACCAAATATATATAGCAGCTGCAGCAGATAATACCAAGTCGATAAGAGCTTAGTCAGCCAATGAATTATGCAACAAGGAATTAGAAACGAATCGCACTAGAAACTGGGACTAAACTTTGCTCAATGACGGTCGTGGGGCCCCCATTGATAACCCCGAGAACACCTTATCAAGTAGAAGCAACTAAGTTAATCACATTTCTGTTTCACCGTTTGCCAAGCACAAATATACCAGCTGTGGGCTTGAATGACATCAACGGACTGTGAAAAATCACAGGGTTACAAACTGGATCAGATTTAACAGAGACCATGTCTACAACCAGTTTCCTGATCATATGATGACACTACAAATTATCCAAGACCCAAATTTCCGTTTAATAGAGTTATTAACTTAGCGCTTGGGCACGCGATCAATCCGGTTGATTGATTTATCAAATCAAATTTTGATTAGCACTAAATTATCGTTTAACCCGTGAGTAGTGGCGTATAATCGAAGGCATGTGTCAGAAAAAACTTATATAAAATCTGGTTTGGTTTCCATTCACAGAACAAGCTGCCAAGATCAAGCTAACAACTTCTTTATCGGAACTGCTTGACCTTCGAGGCAGCCGAAAAAGTATGTGCTTGTTTGGTTTTTTATTATTATTTCGTGGGAGTATATTGCGCAACGCATATTTCCCATTCTACAAACTTAAAGTCTCAGAAACTGATCAATTTAGCTTCCACACAAAACTATGCAAAAATCGCCTGATCCAAGACCCAAGAATTATGGGCTAGCATGTAGCATTCCATTTGCCTTTACTTATCAGGCCTTTATTTTCACTTTATTGAATCGAAGTGACCCCGGCAAGCGTGTTGCTATACTTATTTTTCAATGATAATTTTGATAAGACTTGCCCACGAGCCGACGTCTAATTAGTATAAAAAAAACAACAACTCTACATATATACATATATATAAATATATATATACAGTCTAGCATTTAAAGTAGAACAGCAGACAAATGTATGCGTACCTCTAGAGAATGTAGAAACATTTTCCAAAAAAACCCGAAAAAAAACAGTGGCACACTTTTATAAAAATAAACATTCTCCGGTAAAGAAATTGTACAAGCAAGTGTTAAATGAATGTCAAATGCACAAGACATAATGTCGTAAACTTGGCCAGAATAAATATATAGAAATTAACTCGATTCCCGCTGCATTACAATTTGGCTTTGTCTAATAATTACCCTGACTCAAGGTTGTGCAATCGTGTGGGATCACTAGCTTAGCTATCTATCTATCTATCATCAGGTGCAAATGCTAAATAATGCACATAATTACAAGTCAATAATGCGCCAGTTGATAAACAACAAATTTTAATTAAATATTATATGTGCAGGCAATGTGCTTAGGTGTTTTCAATTGTTCTTAGCCAGTCTGATCAGGCGCCGTGGGAGTGGGAGGAAAGGTATAGAAATTCCTACTACCACATTTTATGGAGATACCGCCTGAATATGCAATATGCCCTGGGCTATAGACAGGCGATAACGAGAAATGGAAAGTTAAGGGGGAGACACCGAGATAACCAATTCACCCAGTCTGAGTTTAAATATTTGAATAAAATCCACATTTATAAGCACACGCACTCTTTCTCTCCTCTGGGGTGGTATGGAAATATTTCATTAACTTGTCACAGCTTTTAATTTATCACCAGGAAGCAGCTTCAGCTTCAGCTCCAGAAATATTTACAAAAATTATTACGAACCCGCCAAAAACGCGACACACACTTTGTTCGACGCCTGTCAACGAACCGCAAACCTTTTTATATCAAAAAAATCTCAGCAGCCTTTCTTCTTTTGCTCTTGTTTTAGGGGAAATTTTAAGACAAGTTTGCTAATTAATTAACGCACACCAAGGCACTCACAGCACGCACACACAGCACACACACTCTGGGTAGTCACGGGGAGACCAACTAACCTGCGTCGTGGTCGATCGGTTGTTTGCTATTGAGCAAAAAAAAAAAACGCCTGGAGCTAAAAAATACGCGCGATCGAACGAAGCAGTGGGCGCTGCCGACGTCGCTGCCAGCGTCGGACACCATGGCGTATTATTATATTGCTGCCGCATAACAAGCAGCAAAGAGCAAGCAGTAAACGCAGCAGCAGCAGCAGAGGCAGAGGAAACAGCAGCAGCAGAGGCAGCGGGAGCAGCAGCGGGAGCAGCAGCTTGCTGCGTCAGCCTCAAAAGTTCGGCGCTTATCGCTCCAGCTGACAGTGTCGCGAGCTTTTGATAGCGATAGCGGGTAATTTAATTCGTGTAAATATTAGCTTGGCATTAAGTTGTGCAGATATACCAAGTAGAAAGAGCTGCGCAGTCGGCAAGCAGGCCAAAGCAGTGTTAAGCAGTGCCGAGCAGAGGATGGCTCTATAAGCCGTGTTTAGATAAGCAGTTTTGAGACCAGCTTCCTACGTTGGGGAAACTATTTAACCCTTGAAGTTTATTTAATTCATAGCTCATTAAATTGCACAAGTAATTAAAAATAAATACTTCTCAGGGTAAGCAGATAAATTCCTCAATTTTGTTAAAATTTTTGTTTGGTATTTAAAAATATTTGAGGCCTTCAAAAATAAAAAGAAACTTTCAAATAAATATTTTTTGAGGTTTAAACAATCACCTAAAATCTCTATTTTATAAAGAAGAACCTAAGGGGTCTAAATTCTGAAGCACTTGTATTTTTAAATTTTCTGAAAACAAAACCAAAAAGTTTAAATATTAAAAGAAAAGATTAAATGAATCACACAGTCGGAGCAAGCTATAAATAACAAACTGATTTAAATACATTTTAATAACATACAATTATAAGCTATATAGCCTCTAATTGTTCAGATGAAATAATTGACAAAAGACTCATCTTACTTGAGACATCTCTCCCATCATTGTTTACCCAAAGTTAAATATTTCAGCAAGTTAACAAAATGCTTTCAAGTACAAAGACCATATTTAAACCCACACAATAATCACAAGGCTTGGCCTAAACTACTACAAAGCCCCATAATTCCCATAATGGCACATTATAAAATGATAAATAAATATAATTAGGCAAAAAAGTGTTGGCCTAAGGCTTATTTAACAACCATTTTAAGCAATTATCGAAACTATTAGGAAGCCGACATCAGAGTCAAGTCAACAGATGACAAAATAGAAGCCATGATAATCATCATGATTGTTATTATGTACTTATAGATGAAATCACTAAACGCCATAACACTTGATATTGTTTTCGAGTGGCGCGCCCTTTTTTCCTATATTTCCGATAAGAGATAGTACTATAGCTTTTACCTACATTTGTTTACCTTTAATTGATTTTTATTTTGTTTACACTTACCTTCAAGGTGACTGGATTGACTGGAAAACTTACCCAGAGTTTCCTCTATCTCACGAGATAACACTTATCACTCATCGCGTCACTTAAAGATCGAAGGCTTTCCATAACGGATTTCCTTGTGGCCGTGACACTCGCGTGCCGCTTTGACACCAAACGTTTAGCCTTTATGACGCGCACCTTAAGCGCGACATGCACCTCAGTGATTTGCATAGACCATCGGAACTTTTGAAGTTCACAAATAAATTATACAACACGATCGATCGATCGAGGTAGAAGCAATTTAACGCGCTCCGAGCGGAGATTAATAAATAAACTCAATGAAACCGCGACGAATCAAAGAGATGCCTTGGCACAAGGATGGATGAATTGATTTTTATCCCGCCAACGATCCACTTTACTTATTATATATACTATATATATTTCTGGTCCAAGCCCAGACTCTCTTTGATTTATGGACACATCATTTTCGTCTAGCGTTGGCTTGTTAGCCAAAACACAAATAACTGGTTTGACGGCCTGCGAATATGCAAAATAAATAAACAATTCGGCGGCATTTTGTTGTTGTTGTTGTTTTTCTTATTTTGCACTTTGGTTCTTGGCCAAAAATACATTTTGTTTCGGCGGTTTTTCTGTTTTTTTTTTTGTTGTCTTCAACAAACACACTTTAGGCACGTGACGCGTATACGCAACGTGGCACGCGAAAGTGTGTCAAATTGTTGATGTACGAAATAAGCGAATGTTGTAATATAAATAATAGCAAATAATATCACACCTTTTGGGCTTTTGTTTGGCATTAGACCCGCTGACACCTCCTGCACCTGCACTGGCACCTGTCTCGCTGCCCATCTTTATTTGCTGACCGAGAACCGTCGTCAGTTGTTGTTGCGGCTGCTGCTGTTGTTGCGTTGGCATTTCTTCGCACTTTTACTTTTAGTTTTACTTTTTGTTTTTTTTTCTTTGTTTACTTTTCCTTGGTTTGCCTTTGTATTTCACTTGACAGCTAATTGAATTTCCCGTTTGCAATGGTAATTTTTTGCCTGCACAACTCCACCACTCGCGCTGCGTGTCGTGCGATTTCGGACTCTTGACTCGCGGACGTTGTATCTGTATCTGCGGAACGAGTTCGTAGCTGTATCTGTATCTGCATGCGCCGGTGCGTTGCGTCGCCTCGCATGTGAGTTTATTTCGACCGATCAACTGACTGACTGAGAGTAAAACGCTGTCGCCGCTGAGCACCCATCAAAATCAAATATCGCAAAAAGGCAGGCCATAAAATCAAGGCAGCAACAAATACACAAAAAAGCAAAACAAAAACTACAAGTGCCATTAGACACGATACCTTTTAATAGCCCAGGGGGAGGTATATTCGATCTAGATAGGGTATAGGGTATGATCATGGGTTCAGGGGAACTTCCGTCAGGTTGAATTGTTTTTTTTCCAATTACAATTAATCTAGATAGTGACTGACAGTCTATACTCTATAACTAGAACTTTAATTTTAAACAAACAAAGATACTTTGAAGTTAGTTGTAGTTAGTGAAGCTCCTCTTTCTTTCACCTTGACTTTACCCTTAAGATAGTAGAACCTAACACTTCCCCTTATGATATCTAAACCTTTCTACTTTACCTGTCCCTCAAGACTCATATGTCTGCGCGGTATTCGGTTAGTCGAGTCCCAAAAGTTTCCACTGTTTTTTTCGGCTTTTGTTTTGATTCCACAGATTTTTGCTGAACTACAGACGCAGAGGGTCAGCTCACTTGATGAGATCTCTTGTGGCCTAAGTCTTATAATTGATGGTGTAATTGAGTTAGCTATATTGTATGAATGCCTAACCTTTGTTTTCTCCCAGTGCAAGCTAGTTTGGCCTTTATCTATATGGATTTATATTGAAACACAACCTCTATATATCCCCCACTGACGCAGAGATCGGTTTCCTATTTGATTATGTTCGATTGTGGGTGTTTTTAGGGTTCCGCAATGGGGGGTTAACCAGGGTTTCTCTCTCCATATATCCAACGCTGCTCCAATAATGCTATGCCGATATTGATATGTGTACTTTGCCATCATTTATCGGAAACGCTTTTATTGGGGGGAGTATTTGTGGTATATTATAGATATTGTTCTATATATTGTAGATAAAATCAATTGCCAAACTGCTCTGTGGGCTGTGAATAGAGGCAATCGAAAGGCAGACAGCGTTTACTGAATTTATTGAATCATAAACTCCCTTTATGAGCATATCGGAGGGGCTGGGCTACCAGTTACGAGAAGGTACTTTGGGTACTTTGAAAATTGTAACAGCTCTTTTAGCATACTTTAGGGTGTTTTTCTGAAGGGTTTGCATTATTTTAGGCATTTTATTTCAGTTATTTTTTGTGCTGTGTAGATTTTTCTTATTAAAACTATTTATTTAGTAAATTATTTAATCTATTTTCATTGATATATATTTTTGTTTCTGATTTTTTTGAAGCAAAAGTGGGCAATATGGAAAGAGTTTTATCGCCAGCAAAAAGCTTTTAAAGCTTTTCTTTTCAGTTTTCCACAATATTTGAAACACTGTCAGCCTGTAGATGACGCTAGTTAGGCATGTAAAATGTAAAAATTGAAAAATAAACAAAATAAATAAATTATTAAATATATATTATATTTCATTTATTATATATTTATTCCCGAAACCTATATACAACTTGATTTAATCCTATTTTGTATACCATTGCAGGTTGAAGGAGTCTTTTCAGACCCTATAAATCATATATATTCCTGACCAGTATGGACAGCTAAGTCATAAATAATTTTATGGAAACACACATTATATGTGCTGTTTCTTTTTTAATATATATATACATATATATATTTAACAATAATATAATTTAAAATAACTCAATTAAACCATAACTTGGTAAAATTCATAGTTTAGTTGCACTAAGTCTTACATTTAATAAATTAATAAGATCAACTTAAAAGAAAAATTATAAAAGCGCATTTAAATGATTAAATGATGAATCCTGGCTGATTTACAATTTATTTTCTTATTATAATTTATTTATTTATAATTTATTTTATAACTTTTTCAGTAAATTAAATATACCTTAAGCTAAAATAATTCCTTGTATTGTGAATCATTAGGTAACCCTTCTTATAACCCCTTTTAGCAACCAATTACTTATTGTTCTTGTTGGCGGAAACGGATATGTGATTTTTGAAGAAATCAAATAATGTTAAAAAGGGTTCCCCTACCTTTTCTATTAATCCAAGAAGACCCCCTGTGGACATTAAGTTGACGCAGTTGCGAGATCAAAAATAACCGACTCTCAACGATTAACAGGAATTAACATGTATCGCTAAAGTCGGCCAAATATTGACACGGTTCGGAGTCGGAGTGACGGAGATCGGATATATCCGGTCCAGTGATGTACGGGTACGAGGGTCCGGACCCTGGGGCCGGTTAATGTGAGTACGTATAATCGATTTCACACTACTTTTTAATCACTACAAAACATGTATTGTTTGCCCGCAGCGAGAAAAGTCAAACAAAAAAGCAAAAGCGGCATTGCGACGACCACTCCGAGTGGGTCGAACGCTGAACAAATTGACTTGGCCACATAATTAGGCACTTGCCCATGTCCATATGCTTCGGACCAGCCCCAGCTATATCCACATCCACATCCACATCCATCGGATCCCATGCAGTTGAAAGTATCTCACGCAGTTTGGACAAAAGGTTTTTATTGTGCGTACCCGTTGACAGCTTCAATCGACGTCGGGGTTTGGCTTTAGCTTTTTGGGTTCGGTCCCAGGGTCCCCCGTCATCGTTTGTTATATTTGTTATTTATTTTGCGGTTATAATACTTATGCACAGGCCGGGATATTGGCATCCCCATTCAGCGGGGACACAAAACACATCGCGGCATCACGGCGTTTTTACAGTTTCCAGGCACCGACGACGAAATGATAAATTAGCTTTGTACGTAAATTCAAAATGGGAAATCTGTATGTGAAAATATCCCCATATTCAGAGAATGTAAGTAATTGTGTAAATATCTTGTCTCCTCTGCATGACAATACCAGAGAGACTGCGACTTCCCCCGTCGTTTCCCTAGGATGACAACAATGAATGCCACATTATTATTTTGTAGTTTGTCAACTCCGGCGGAGACGTCTCTCGAAGCCCGAAAATAAAGGCGTTTGCGAGAGATGAGAGCGATGTGATAATTCAATGTCGTCCGGCCAGCGCACGGATGCAGATACAATATCTTTTTATACAAGCGATGACCGCGCAGGCCTCAGGAATTGTAATTACGCGGCTGTCGCGCATTTGTATCTTCATTTGTTGTATCTGTATCTCGCGTAAATGTATCTGCATCTGTATCTCTGTCTGTGTGGCCAACAAAAGGCCTTAGCATAACAAAGCCCCGGTTGTAAGCTCTCCTTTCTGTTTCGGTTAATAAGCATCGCCTAAATAGTGTCAATGATTAATTGCTTTTGTGATTAGATGGAAATTTAATAGATTCCGTTGTTGTTTTTTATTCTAATTGAAATTCTATCAAGGTGCCAGGGCGTAGCCGGAGGCACGTCGGTATTTATCTGTCTCTGCAGCATCATTATTACCCTCGGCACAGTTCAGTTATTTGTCAGCTTTTTTTGTATTTATTTTTTATTTGCTCTGCTACCGCGCCCTCTGGAAATGCTAACCCATCTCTTACTGCACTGGTAGAAAATATATAATAATCTTAAAATAATTATAGTTAGTTGAAGATATTGATTTAACATTAAAGAAAAGAAAAAGAAGCCTTAAAAGATACAATAGTTTCCTGTGATTTCAACCTGCTGTATCTAGTATCTAATATATTGTTATAAAATAATCTCCCCTAATGATAAACCCCTTTCTTTCTGTGTAAAAAACAAGCTGTCTCATTGTTACCAATTTCGAATTCAAATTGAAATTCACACGCGTCACGCTGCCAAGAAAGAAGTGCAAGAAAATGCTTGATCTGGCTTTGTAGCTAGTCCTCTTCCCCACCAACTTGTTAGCACACTCCACACAGAACGGAATTCTTCTTATATTAAATGTGTGTAATGCCACCGCAAAAATCCCCAAAGCCGGCCCAAGACCACAGCCAAAGAAACGGAAATAGATACGTAGTCCAAGTGCAAGCTGAAGAAGTCCTTCCAATCTGTTGAAATCCCACACAAAGTCGCTAAAAGAAAACACACATTGAAAGGGGAAATTCAAGTGGAAATTACTCAATTACAACTACGTGCGGCTAGGGGTTGACTTTTTCGTCGTCCTGATGGGAAACCCTACAAATCGAAGGCTATATATGTGATATATGCAATGTTTTGCGATAATTACACTACATAAAAGCCAGGGGGAGACAATTATGTAACCCGATAAGCGGCGGGCAGTGTGGAAAACCCTAGACAGAACTTGTGAAATTAATAACTGACTCCCCTCGCTGGCCACACATATTTATTACAAATAAAGAGACAAACACAAAAGGCAAACAAAACACACAAATAAACACACGGAGACTTGGCCCAAAACATTCGAAAGACGGTACAACAAAGCGTTTTGGAGCATTTAATAGGCTTAACTAAGCAGGTGGAGCAGGGGGGGAGAAGTACTACAAGCCGGAAGAGGGACGCCCCAAAGTGTTGACATTTTTCTGTGGTGCGAATTTGAGCAGAAAACTCAATTCTGGTTGCTATAATTGTATCTTTTCTTCGATTGCTTTGATCAGTGGCGGGGCACGTAATGGATATTTAAGCCTCTGGGCTCGGAGTGTGCTCTATAGGAAGGTGGATTGATTAGCACATAAGGATTTGCTTTTATTTGGGAAAAGATACAATCTTTCTTAATGGGGAATTGATTTAAGAAGCACGTATATGTGAGATAGAGGGGATTAATTTGAAATGTTATCACATTTAAGAGGTATTAATGAGTAGATAGTAAATTAAATAGAAAGAAAAGCAGTTTAATGACTTAAGATTAATAATTTTTTCTTTAAAACAAAGAAGATTCATAGATATCTATTGTTTATATAGCTAAACAAACATGTATTTCTTACATAAACAAGAAAGTTTCAATTATTTTCGTATATAAATCAACTAAAAATAGTACATTTCAATATCTAA
>JAEIIJ010011771.1:0-10644 GCA_018904815.1 Drosophila ogumai | reverse complement strand
CTTCACTGCGTTGCAAACTTCTGACTAAAATTATAATACCCTGCAAGGGTATAAAAACAATATTACGTCACATAAGCTAGTCACATTTTCGGTTTCTGTTCCCAAACCTGCTAGGAAATTACATACAAAGCGTACTGATCAAAAGGTCATTTTAGTTTTTAATCTATTTGGAACATTCTCAAAATTGATGACCCACCATAGTGGAATTGAGAATTATGTTCTGGGTGCTCAATCACATGATCCGGAATCGGTGCATCAGTGCGCGCAGCTACGCGAAGGACGTTAGGTTCGGCGGGGAGGCCCGCAGCCTGCTCCTGCGGGGCGTGAATATTATGGCCAATGCTGTGGCCACCACCCTGGGACCGAAGGGCAGGAACGTGCTCATTGAGCAGCTACTGATCTCTCCGCGGATCACCAAGGACGGCGCCACGGTGGCGAACAATGTGCAGCTGAAGGACCGACGCTGGAACCTGGGCGCCCAGCTGCTTCGTCAGGCGACCAACAACACCAACAATGAGGTGGGCAACGGCACGACCCTGGCCACGATCCTGGCCCGCGGCATGGCCTGCCAGGGCATTCAGGCAACCCGGTCTGGTCAAGTGAACGTCCAGCTGCTGCGCGAGGGCATTCTGGAGGGATCTCGGGTGGTGTGCGAGGCCTTGAGCGAGATGTCCGAGTCGGTGGTGAACATCGGGCAGGTGGAGGCCGTGGCCAAGATGGCTTTGAATGGGAACGAGCGCCAGGCCGAGCTGATTGGCGATACGATCTTGGAGCTAGGCGAGGACGGAGTCATCCTGCTGAAGGAGTCGCACGGCAGCGCAGACGAGGTTAAGATTCAGGAGGGCGTGTGCCTGCCCGCCGGATACTGTTCGTCCTTCTTTGCCATGTCGGCTAACGGCGACACCCTCGAACTGGGCAACTGCCTACTGTTGCTCACGTTGGCCAAGATAGATGAGGTTAGCCAGATTCTGCCAGCCTTGGAGATGGCCAAGGTCAAGCAGCAGCCTCTCCTGATTATAGCCCCGCATTTTGCCAGCGAGGTGCTGAGGGTTCTGGTCCTCAACCTTTTGCAGGGTCGTGTTCAGGTGTGTGCCGTCAAGGCCCCCGGGTTCGGCGACGAGCAGCGAGAGCAGATGCGAGATCTGGCCGTGGCGATGGGTGCCAGTCTGCTGGAGGACGCCACCTGGCTGGCAAAGCTCACAGAAGAGGACCTGGGCGAGGTTGTCTCGGCGATCGTAGATGCGAAGAACACGCACATTTTGGAGCCGATCAACGCTAAGGAGGAAGATGTGGAGGGCCGGATCGAGCACATCCGTGAGCTAATCGAGGAGGCCGTCACAGACCAGGAACTTAAGAAGCTAAACACTCGTTTGGGCCGCCTGCAGGGCCAGCTGGCCACCATCTATGTGGGCGGCAGCTCTGAACTGGAAGTAACCGAGCGGAAGGATCGCTTCAAGAACGCCCTGCTCGCAGTTAGAGGGGCCATACGTGATGGCGTTGTTCCCGGTGGCGGTTGCGCCTACCTTCGCTGCATTCCCGCCCTCCAAAAGCTGCCGGCGGCGCAGGTGCCGGAGCATCAGATGGGCAGGGAGATCGTAAGGGACGCGCTGCGCTTGCCCTGCTACACGATTGCCCTCAACGCGGGGGCGGATCCCGACGAAGTTGTCCGGAGAGTGCTCACCGGAAGTGGATCCTTTGGTTTCGACGCGGCCAACGGGGATTTCTGCGATCTTTCTGCACGCGGGATAGTCGATCCCACAAACGTGCTGCAAGCGGCCGTCGGCGTTGCGGCGGGAATAGCCTCCCTGCTGGCCACCACCGAGGTGCTCATCACCGAACAACCGGTCAAGCGGAAAATACCGAAAAATCAAGTTACTCGGGATCTGGCAAAACTTGTTGGAATGTAAATAGTTGGGGGCAAGCCTGTACGTGTACATCATCAAATAATATGGTAAACTTATTGTTTCTAGAATATTTTTAGTTCATGGCGTAGTCAAAAATTTCAATAAAGTAGTATCTACGATACTGCATTTAATTGTGGTGTGACGTTTATTTAATAGTATATTTATATATATATCAGCTTCCAAAATACTTTTCAAAGGGATCGATTGGGGAATCATTAAACATGAACTTATTGATAAAAAATCGCTAAGCTCCTTAGATTGCTTGCTAGATTTCTAATTTGTCTGAGGACCTACCAGATTCAGTTTGAACAGAGTGGCACCAACTTCGATAGATTACGGAACCCTTAGGGGTTAGGCCGACATACTGTGCCATGCCCTTAGTCTTCACCCGCGGCTCTTTCCCTTATGTTTTTAGGAGGTGCTAAAAAGTCATCCAAGACCGTCGTCGTGGACCTCTTTGTAAAGAATGACTTTGAAATTTGGCGTCAGAGAGGAACAATCGAGAGTTTGAAACAACAAATCACATGCGTTTTGCGGGACACAGAAGATCGATGAACGAGTTTTTTAGCTCTATGGCTCCGCTGTTGCTCTTTCCATCGTTGCCCGTGTCCACGCCTGCTTTAGATCAATAATATTTCCATGCCAACCTGGATAATTTGTGGAATGTCCATAATAAAGGCCGAATTTTTGTTTAAACTATGAAGACATGTTCAAAATAACCTATCCTGTTGTTGTAAGCTTAAAGCGCAATCCTAATTAATATTACAGTGCGCTCTATCGATTTTTTTCATACACTCTCTTCACTGTCGCATATTTACCTATCCCTATTATTGGACTCATGATCATAACCGCCATGCAAAGCCAAGATTTCGCTTTGACTTATTTACTATTTATTTACCACTTTTGCAGCAGTTTGTCCTTTGGGCCTTGTTTTTGGGCCTCGATGTCGCATCTCAATGTCTTTTTTCGAAGAAAATCTAAATCTAAACAAATCTAGGGCTTCCCTAGTAGCTAGTAGTCGTAAAAAAGTTTCTTTTTTAACGATATTCTTCTTTGGTTGTTCAAGAATTATCTAAAATTTATTTATTATTGATATTTTGATTACAAATATTTTCATTTTGGTATATTCATAATCCTGGTTAGAAAAAGCGCAACCAAAATAAAGGCGAGCAGTGTACTCATATTTGTGGTTATTTTATGGCTTGTCTCCTTGTCGAATCCATAACATGAACTCATACAAGCACGCGTGCCGGCGCGCTTGATAGACACAGAGAAAACTCCGGGCCTGGCCCGCTCCACTCGATGTCCTTCGGCTCCTGCTCGCTCACTCGACTCACGCCTAGCTTGACCTTAACCATTTGCTGCGTTTTGTTTGGGCGCCGGCAGCAAATACATATGGAAACGGACAACAAACAAGGCGGAGCGGGAGGGGAAATGTCAGCAGCCGCACTTCTATTTATCTTGATATATATGCGCCACACACATGCATGCACGGGCTGAATACGTCAGTTATGTAAGCCTGTAGCGATGTCATTAACGGTGATTAGGGACAATCAAACGGAGGAAGTGCGGGAGCACGTATACGCTACAAGGGACTGACAAGCCGGAACATCTGTTTATTGAGGAGGTTGACCTTCCCACACACATGCACCCACACTGGCACCGCCAAAGGGCACAGTCAGGACATGCATAATTAAGGAGCCTGGGATACTTTTTTGGGTCACTGCCATTGGAGGGTCGTTGCTCGTATTCGCCGGCTACAAAATTGCACTCTTAATAATGCAGCAGTGACTCCTGGCAGTGAATCGAGATTATGGCCGAGACAGCGAAGTCCAAGCTGATTGGGGCACCTGAGAACTTTGCAACTCTAACGGTGTTTCAATGCGGGAGACATGGGGGCATAGTGGACTTACCTTGACACGAAGATACAGATACAGATACGGATACGGATACAGCTAAGCATATACACATATAGAGAGATGGGCGGTTCGATGTCGGAGCCTGGACAGACGCCGGGGCTAACGATTCTTGAGGAAGCGCAACATTTTCCGCCGCTTCCCGCCGATTCTGAGCCGATGTCTGGGTGCAAAGTGATATGAAATTGTGCTGGTGATGGCTGCGAAAGAGATAATACAGAAAATACTCATTGGGATTAGCGATTGCAATTTCTCTAGTCTATCCCTGATCGTGACACACGTATGCTCCACTGTCGCTGCTCCAGTTAATAAATACAAAATCCAATAAGACAAAACCAGCCTGGCAAGTTGTCGCCTTTTGTTTAAGCAACGCCCCCGGACGGGTAACCAGCCGAAGGGACAAGGGCAGCGCTGCCATGTCTGGCGGGTCCTTCGCCGCAGCACATACACCCATGTCTGGGCCGAGGCGTTTTTTAGTTTCTGTTCGGTTTTTGCACTGTTGTCTGACAACTTCCGACTTTTGCGGTGGCGACTCATAAATCAAAATGACCGAGACGTGTGACAAAATAGTAACCCGAAGCAAGAAAAAACAACATGAACATTTTTGTTAAATGTCTCATCAAGTCCCAAAAATTAAATGTCTATTTAAGCTCAATCATTTATTATTAAATTTAGTTAATTAATACTGCTTTTTGTCAGAAAAGGCCGATTTTACATTTGAATATCATACAAGCAACAATACAGCAATATGTTCTATAGATTTTGATAGCTTCCCCTGGAGTTCTAGTTATTTATATATATTTGCAAATTTCTTTAAACACACCAGTGTTCTTTTAAAAGTTTCTGCCGTATTACAATTGTAGTATTTCAAGCACCCCTTTCAGGTTTTGAAATCCGCGCCTAGCAGAGCTGACTGCTGTGAAACAAAGTGCCGCATCACTCAGCCTATAACAGGAAACAAAATTTCCACCAGCGATGCCAGACTTTCGCTCACTCTCATCTTGACCAAAGGTGACCAGAGGTTGTAGTTTCAGATGTGGTTCGAGTATGAGGAGTGGTTCGAATACCAGGCGTGGTTCGAATATCAGCTGTGGACTTTATAGTGCACGACAAGTGTGGCAACACGCTAGGGATACCAGACTTTCCGTTATTGTGCAACCAAAAGTACCAGATCGTCCGTCATGAGCGATACTTTTCAAAAACATCGATAGACAAAATTCTGTTAGCTCCCGTTTTAACAGAAAATTCTGTTAACCTGCCGAATTGTGTTGAGGGCGATTGCAGGCACAATTCTGTTAGCTTGGTGTTATTATCAGGAGATGTTTTTTTGACTTTCCGCCGTTAAAATGACAAACCTCAGCCCATTTGTCTACTGGTCGCAGACCAAAAATACCCTGTTGCTCAAAGTCGACCTCAAGGATGCCAAGGTATGTGTGTTTGCCGCTCCGGGCCTGACTGGTTTGCTGCGAAAAATCAATACTAATGTACCGAGCATTTTCTCAGGGCGCTATCGCGGACTTTTCGCCGGTTTCGGTGAACTTCAGTGCCAACGGCTACGGAGCCCGCGGGGTGAATGCATACAAGTTTCAACTCCACTTCTACTCCCTAATAGACGACGAAACGGCGGGCTTCGTGGTCAGCGACAACAAGATCGAGCTGCAAATCCGGAAACTGGAGCCCGCCTGGTGGCCGCGTCTTGTAGCCACCCCCCAGAAGCCCCACTGGCTAAAGATAGACTTTGACCGCTGGCGAACGGAGGACGATGCGGAACTGGAGGACAAGCCGCGCGACGTGCGCCAGGACTACGAGAAGGAGTACGCCGAGCTGCAGAAGCGAGAGCTCGGCTACATCAAGGGTTAGCCGGGGCATCGATGTCGATATGCAGAAGTGAAGCCTAATGAGACATTGTATTCCGTTGCAGAGAAAACGAAGAAGGTCTACATGATTTTCTACAACCTGGCCATGTTCGTGGGCTACCTATACATGGTGGCGGTCATGGGCGTACTGTACTATCGCGATGGCGCCGAGAGCATCGGCAAAATGTACGCCAATGTGGGGAATGCATTTAAGTTCGTCCAGTTGCTGCAGTATCTGGAGGTGATGCACCCGCTCTTCGGCTACACCAAAGGCAGCCCGGTAGTGCCATTCTTCCAGGTGTCCGGGCGCAACTTTATTCTGTTCCTGATGATCGACATGGAGCCACGCATGCACACCAAGCCCGTGGTTTTCTATGTCTTCGTCATCTGGTCCCTAGTGGAGCTGGTGCGGTGAGTCAGTTGTGCCTCTAAGAGCGAAAGGGACTTTTGAGCAATCACGACATATTCCTGTTTCCCCGCCAGCTATCCTTTCTATCTTGCCCAACTGCTGGGCCGGGAGGTGGGCCTGCTCACCTGGCTGCGTTACACGATATGGATCCCGCTGTACCCCATGGGCATCCTATGCGAGGGCATCATTATACTACGAAATATTCCCTACATCGATGAGACAAAGCGCTTCACCGTGGAAATGCCCAACGCTTGGAACATCACCTTCGACATGGTGCTCTTCCTGAAAGTATACCTTCTGCTGCTAATTCTGCCTGGTAGCTACATGGTTATGTCCCACATGGCCAAGCTGCGGGCCAAAAAACTTGGACGCGGGCGCGCCAAGCGTCGGCAGCAGCACCTCCATGCCGACTAGTTCACTCACTGCCGAACGAGAACAAGGTTCTTTTGTTTTCCTATCTTCATTTAACTTAAGCAAAAAGTCCAAAGATTACAAAACATACTATTCAACACTGACTTTCATTAAACCTTTTCTTAGTATTGAAATTGTGTTCCGACTTCATTTCGTCAATGTGGCTTGTGTTCGTTAGCATTTATATCGCCAAAGGCAGATAAGAAAGTGTGGGGCGGAAATCGGTTATTTATCAATAATATAGCAATAGCAATTCCCTTTCTATGGTCTTTATAAGATTTCACGATATGCACTATGTCATGTAAGTATTTTAAGCTAAGAAAATAATAGTTAAAATTTGTATGTTTGAATTTCTTGTAATAAAACAAAAATATTAATCTGAAATCACAAGTCGTAACAGATAATTGTCATATTTTTTAGTTCTTAGAAACAATTTAAATTTGTCTTTGTTTGTTTGACTAAAGTCCCGCTGCATGTTCGCAAACTGAATCAGAAAAGAGCGTTCAAAGATCGAAACCCAAAATGAATTCGGAGCAAAAAGACCCACTTTTCAACAAAATGTTGTGGCAAAACGGTTAAAGTTAGCTTAATAAATTAAATACCATGTTGTGGTATTACAACTATAAACAATTTTTTTTATTTTCTGATTGATAGAGATTTTAATGCAAAATTGTTAGGTACCTAATGTCTGACTACCCTGTAAAATATTATATCTGAAAATCCTATAGTTCTGATAAAAATAAAGTTTCAATCTTATCGTTTGTTACAGTGTTCCTCAGAGATCAAATAAAAAAAAGCTTCTCCTGTAAAATTGGCTTTTTCAACATACGATACATTCGCGGAAATGCGTCGATATGTTCAAAATTTTAAACCGATTGGTTGAGTAGACTTTGAGTTATCGTGTATCCCGATTTTTAAACTTTGTGTTACTAATACATTGAAAACATACTTGGACACAATATTCTAAAAATATTGGGTCTTTAGAATTAAAAATTGAATACCTTACAAATAGAACGTGTAAAATTGAGCAATGTATAGGAAACTCTGGATTCCCAAATATATTAAATTGCATTAGGACAAGTTTATCGACGTAGCGCTGCCTTATATTTGTAACATTGTAAGCCACAAAAAAAACTATTTTCGGCAGGAAAATGAGTATTTTGCTACTGCTCAAATCATAATTACTGAAAGATCAATACTTGGGGTAAACAAATACAAATTATCACAAAGATTTCATTTTTCAGAAGGTCGTTTAAAGGTGTTGGATTACTATCTGGTGGGTAAAATTAAAATGGGCACTTTTTTTTTATAGATATGAGTAAGTAATTATAGAAAAAGTATTTCTTTTTATTTAGTGCAACATTTGTTAGAGGATAAAGACTCTTTCGACATGAAGAAGCTCTACAGGTAAAAAAGTTTTTTGAAAAAAATCAAACTTAATGGGCTTGATTTTATCGATGCGGTGCCTTACATTTTTTTTAAGTACGATTCGGGATTGAAACGACAAAATAATCCCAAGCATTCTTGATTCAAGTATACAAATTTTTAAAGCGTTAAAAAAAATTTTGAAAGCTGAACAATAATCGCAAATGTACTTGATTCAAGCCTGAAAATTCATAAATTATTATTTTTTTTAGCTCAGAACGAGAGAGAGATACAGATTTTTTTCGCGACATTAGTCTTGGCCGGGACTCAAGTTGCTTTTCATAAGATTTGTTTACTAATTTATGTGATTTAATAACATACCATTATACCTTCTTTAGTTACAGATATGAAATCTTTCACAACGAAGTTTAGGAAAAATACAATCTTAATTTAATAATTCTTAGTATTACGAATATAAAGTCGCTCTAGTTAGGATTAAAAAGATTTTAGTTTAAGCCCACTTGGGATTGAATCAAGAATTTTCGGGATTGAAAAAATTAAGTGTGTTCGTACTTCAATTAAGCCTATCCGGCAATGTCCCCAAATCATGCCCACATTGGCAACAATATCCCGTTTTTTTTGTGTGTGTAGTTTCCCTGGTAGTTCTCGGCAACGTTACATCACATCAAAGAGGCAGAGGCGATTGTGTTACCGAGTGCAATATAAATATAGGCCGACATACCAAAAGGCCCCGTGCACTGAGCGTTAACATCCTGCTCGATATTGGCTCCTCTATTTCCCGTGCCGTTTGTGAGGCTGTAATCCTGTTTGTTCGCAAGGACGATGCACGACTTGCTGCTGATCCACTCGACCCGGAACTGGCCTGGAATCCTAGCTGGCGCTCACTCCCGGTTCCAATTATTTTCCCTCTTTGCGTGAGGAACTCACACATGAAGGCAGTCATTATTTATGAATCGTAGTATACATATGTGGATAGGGACTTAATTGCGTTCGGTTTCCTTTCGTGTTCAACACATCAATCGGATCTGTTTTGTGGAAAAGGTGTGCTATAACCTTCACTTCACTTAGCTTGGACAAAGTGGAGCACTAATGGATTTGAGGATAGTGCAGCCGGCAATTGTCACCTGCTGGGCGAGATTAATGGCTCCGGCCGGGGCCGCCAATTCATCCAACAAGCCTGCGAAATGTCTTCCCATCAAGTTCCATTTCGCGTGAAATATTCATTGCAATTTGCACTCCGTCTCGCCTTTCCCGTGCGCTTTTTTGGACCGGCGCCCGAAACTGAACCGACCCGGGGTTAACGCTCAACTAATCACCAGCCGTGGCCAGCCGGCAGCTAATAAACCTCCGGGAGAGAGGCCTGCCCACTTGCTGATAAATGGGTTTTTGATTAATGCCGAGCGCGATTGATTTTCGGCCACGGAGCAGCTGAGCCAGCGGTTTAGCCCGCTTCGGAGGCGGAAAAATGTGCGGATGTATGCCATCTGACAGCCGTCTTTGGGCGAGGGTGTATGTGGGGACTGAGCGAGGACGAGGACGAGGACGAGGAGGAGGATGAGGAAGTGCAGGCATCAGCAGTGGCCTGCATTCATGATTTACCGCCTGGTGTAGCTTCCCGGTGGCTGGAGCTCTCCCTTTCCCGGCGGTCATTTATCAACTGCGCCGCTGCCAGCACTGCCCACTGGGGAAGGTCAAAAACTATGCCATGCGAGTCTAAAAGTATGAACAATTGGCCTAGCGTAAATTGCACGCAATCAAAAATAAGTGGAGAGAAGACCAGATCCCACAAAATGGTTTTAGGCAATTATTAAATTAGGGATAAGCTCAGCCAGTTTGCTGAAAAGTATAAGTCGAAGAAATCCTTTTTAAGCAGACTAACGAAGTGCATCGCTAGGCTGATATATGTATGTTTTTGTTCCAATATACATATGTATTTATATAAATATGTATACACGTAAGAGGATATCCAACGCCAGAGCACAGAAAACCAAACCACAAGCCAAACCTGCATTTCTAGCCCGGCCTTATGCACTAGAGTATGCAATAAAACTCTCATTAATTTCTGAACACAACCGCAATGATGTTGCTGCCACATAGCACACTTAAAAGTGCTGGAAGTTGATTTTATTATTCCGAAAGAAGGGTGAACATGTTTTAATAAAAAAAAGTAACTTTTGTAACAAATGGCTTAAGAGTAATTTGCTTAAGCAACCCATAAATTTTCATAGTGTGCAGTTTTAGCCAACACGAGGGATAGGTATTGTAACCTTTCATATGAACATAAAAACGTTTAGCACAAATGTAATCTTACAACACCTGGAGCTAACTCTAGAAAGCCCAAGTTTATAAAGCTTCCCAGCCTGCAATTATTTAACCAATAAATAATTAAATTAGTTTGCAAGGGTATTCTAGGCTTCGGTTCCAGAAGGCAGATGTTAGCCACCATCAAAATAATTTTTTAATTTTATGAACTGCTTACATAGACAATGTACTTGGAAAATATTCTATTAAAATTAAATTCCTTTAAAATGATGCTGTTGACTTCCAGTAAAAAAAGGGCCGAGCGCTGGAAGGGAGAGGCAATAAAATCCGATGTAATAAAAGCCATACATAAAATCTATGAAAGGGAGTAAGTATCAGCAAACACTGTACGCAATACACTCGCAAATTGTGCTTGCCAAGATTTGTGTGCTCAAATGGCTGGAGACGTCGCACAGTAGCGCCTTTTCTCATTTTACGTTGCAAAAATCATAACTTTTGAA
>JAEIIJ010011762.1:0-14761 GCA_018904815.1 Drosophila ogumai | reverse complement strand
AAGAAAAAACAAACTTTTAAAGATTTAATTAAATTCTTTAATTAAAAGAAAAAAAAAAATAATTATAAATAATAAACAAGGTAGAACAAGGGATTCAGCTAAGAAAAAATTGTATTTATTTTTAACCTTGAATAGTATTTTTTAATTATTATTTGTTATTATTTATTATTTATAAACACTAAAGTTCTTAAATTTTTTAAAATAAGTTTTCCAACCAAAATTCACTGTTTACACCATTAAAAAATATTTATTTTCCAGAGTTTTACTTTTTATTATCCTTTTTAATAAATTAAATAATAGACCTAAGGTAGCTAAATAATTCTAGAGCAGCTCGTTTAGGTGCATATCCTTGCGAACGGCATTATTAAAGCCCTCCTTATAGCGATACCAAATGGGACTCTTCACTATGGCATCCGTTTTTCCTTAAAAATAAACAAAATTAAATAAAAATTAAAAATATAAAAATGTATCTAAAAGACTTGCCTTCATCTTTATTAGTTGTAGAAGCTGATTTGTGAGTAACTCGACCAAAAAAGTCTTTGGTAAGCTGAAAAGAAAGCAATAAAATCTCATTAAAAATTAAATTAAAGCTTAAATAACTTAAGATAATATTAAATTAAGAAAGCAAATCCACTTGAAAAGGTAGAAACAGGTAGAAAAGAAAATAAATACTTGGAAAAATGGCCAGCAATAAAGTTTGCCTTCGCTTTCGCTTAAGATAAGCCATAAATGTTCGTTTGCGTTGATCCCCGACATAACGACCCCAATGACAATACCGACGCCCGGGAATCCCCTTATGGGTTATTAGCTTTCTCAGGATTTGGGCAACGAGAAAAACGGAACAACGAGAAAAAAGGGAATGTAATTTTTTTAGGGGATGAGCATATGCGCATTATTTGCTGGGTGGAATTTTCAAGTTACCAACAAAATTTGCACATAAATTGCTCTGCTAAGTAAATGCAAGGCATGCAAATCCTGGCATTTCCTTTGTGGCTGCAACAAGGCTCACCTGCTGCTTGGGCGCTGCACTGCGCACATTAGCCGCCGATGAAATGGGTTTCGGCTTCAATGTCTGCAAATGATTGGGCAGCTGAGCGCCGGCTGTAGGTTTCTTCTTGGCAACAGGAGCTGCAGCGGATGGGTCTCCGCCTTTAGGGGCCGCCCGTCGTATCCGCTCCAAGTCCACCTCGCGAGCTATCAGCTGGCGACTGAAGTAGGGAAGCGTGAGACCAGGATAGCCTGAGTGGGAGAAAACATTTTAAATATTTCTTAAAAAAATATATATATATTTTTTTTTTAATATAATTTACATGTTGATACACCAATGTTTACGATATTTTTAATATTACATTAAGCGCGAAATATCATACAAATATATTTTTTAAATAAAAATTTAAAAAATAAGATATAAAAAGTTATTTGTGATATGACATTAAGCTCTATATATCATATATCATATATCATATTGAGATATATCTAAGTAAATAACATCATTTGGTATTACTCACTAGGATATGCACTAAGTGCGTCCAAGTCCGGCTCCGTTTGAAACACATAATGTCCTTCCATATTTTTGACCTGAACAAATGTCAGGCCGAGATCAACCATTACCTCGATGGTGTGCCGCAGGTCTTGTTGCTCCCTAAAAAAAAAAAGAAAACATTAAAAATCAGGAGAAAATAATTAAAAACAAAAAAATTTTTATATTTTTTGTATATTTAATAAGTTAAAAATTAAAAATGTGGAGAAAATAATTTTAAAAACGATATAGAAAATAAGACTTACTTTGGCGACAACAACTGCACCGCCACCGAGCGCAGTTGCGGCGATAGAATCCTCTTGAGCAACGGCACCGTATCAAGGAGCAGGACCCTGCCCTGACCCACACCAAGCGCCGAGGTGGTGACACCTTTGCGCATGGCCTGAAAGATATTCCTTTGGTTGGTGCTCCTCTGCTGAAACTGAAAGAGGAAGGCAGAGGGTAAACACGGTCGGAATCTATGCAGGAGTCTCATTAATCTTGTGATTGCATTTGAGGCACATAATGGACAAGTAATTACATGGCTTGATTCTGTTGATTATGCACGGGGCATGGGCATGTTTGCCCCAGCTAATGACGCCCTGCATAAGTCATGAGTTGCCCTCAAAGGAAGGCCTCGCCAGGGTGATGAAAAGAAATGGCGTTTTCTTTGCCAAAAGCATCTCTACCAACTCACCTCAAAGCCACGCGTGGGAAATGCAATTTTCGGCCAGGC
Source organism: Drosophila ogumai (assembly GCA_018904815.1). Taxonomy (NCBI): domain Eukaryota; kingdom Metazoa; phylum Arthropoda; class Insecta; order Diptera; family Drosophilidae; genus Drosophila; species Drosophila ogumai. The sequence goes on along the minus strand of JAEIIJ010011762.1, from coordinate 12,506 downwards.
CAACGTTGCGAAAAGCAAATGCCAAACGACAAAGCCATACTGTAGATAGGGAAACACACTGTAGTTCTGCTGTCGCCCAATCTGATGCTGCACTGTATCCGTAAAGCAGAACCATTTGAGAGCCTCGCACACGCCCGTGAAATTCGGATCAGGCATCTTCTGCTGCAAGTAGTTCTCATAAACGCCTTGGGTGAGTCTGCAAGAGGGGATTTAATATATTATTTATAGATTAACTAAAGTAACTTAAGTTTATTACCTCTCGTAATCCCCACTGGAGTGTACCACATCCAAAACATTGCGCACTCTCGTTGTCACCGACATGTTGGTCATTGTGACCTGAAGGGGCTCATCGGCATTATGGCCATCTGTTTGTAGCGTTTTTCGAGGGCGTTTTATCTGTTTAAGAATAAGATAAATTTATCAAATTAAAATAATAATAAATAATAAATGAAGTCAAGTAAAAAACCTACCCGGAAAATGGCATCCCAAACCTCGAAAAGACCCTGATGTCGATCCTTTTGTCCCAAGTTATTATTAAGCACATCCTGCAGAGTGAGGCTATGCTTTTGGGCACTGTGGATATATTTAAATTAATTAATAATAATTAATTAATTAAATTGTATAATTACTTGAAGAACTGCATGGAGGAAATACAACTTCTAACATCGTTTCCCGATTTTTCCGCCAAGGCAATTAATGAACCAAAATCCGTTTTTAACTGCTCCCTTTGAGCAATCTTTACCAATCTGTAATTTGAAATTTATTAATATACATATACTAAAAAAAATATAAAAAAATTATATTATATACCTCTCCGCCAAACGCGCAGCATCAATGGGCGGAAAACTAACCACAAAGGCCACCTGTCTCAGAGGACGCAACGCTGGATCGTAGACATCATTGCAAATGCAAATGATGGGACGCCTTAGGACATTGTGCTCGGCCTTGGCGCCCTTGGCCTTTGCCTTGCTAAAAATGCCATCGCTGACAAATTTGACAAGATATTCAATGGATTGACGCGGGGCACCATCGATTTCATCTAAAATAAATAAATATGTAAATGTTATTAAAAAATATAAATAAAAATATTATTACAAAAGATCATAATATTTCCTTCAAGGAGAGCCTGAACTTTCCGGTTTACTTACCCAAAACAATGCAATTGGGCCTCTTATCCTGATTCAACACCGACGACATCTGCGTGCCATTCTCCAAGGCCAACTTGAAGGCCTCGGGACTGCGATCGTCCGAGGCATTGATCTCGCGGACATTATAGCCCGCATGCCGGGCAATGGTGTGGGCCAATGTGGTCTTACCCAGGCCAGGCGGACCACAAAGCAGGGCCACTTTTTGCATGGGTCTACCCAGGGCATCCACATTTGTATTCAAAGCTTGACGGGATTTCCTTTGTCGCCAGCCCCCATTCGATTCGAATTTGCCAGTGCGCTTATTGAAGCTATTTAGCTGGCTATTAGCTCCTCCTCCAGTGGCTCCTTCTGTATTTTCCTGTTCCTGCTTGCTGTGAAAGGCCTTGCCAAAGACCACCTTATCCCACATCTTCAGCCAGTAGAGCAGACTCCGATTGGTCATTTCGTCGGACAACAGATCAATGTACTTCCTGGGCTTGTACTTGTCCACCCAAAGGCGTCCAGTCTCTGGATGAGTAGTGGCAGTTACCAGGGTTACATCTGGATCGGAGAGGGCATCTTCAGCTGAGCGAAGGCGAACCTAAGGGAATGGAAATTTCTTAGTCTCTCAAGATGCCGAGGTCGTATACCGACTCACCATTTCCCTGGCCTCCTGCCATATCTTCTCCTTGGCCTCGCCCAGTAGACTCTCCACCACTGCCGTTGAGCCTCCCCGCACACTGAGCAGGTCCAGCTGCCTTTGCTCGTACTCCTCGGAATGGAATCTCACATAGATGCGCTCCAAATCACTCCTTTGAACGGCCAAAAATGGCCAATTGGGTATCTCGTAGGAGAGGTTACGCATCTTAAAGTCATGCAAGGCCTGCAAGCGACTGGCCTCATCCTTTCTTAGGGTTTTGCTGGTTTCGCGCATTTTACGGCGCAATTCCAGAATCTTGTCAATGGCCTCGTTGTCCCTTTGCTCCTCCGTTCGGGCCTTTTTCACCATGGGATCCTCGTAGGATTCGTGAAAGAGATCATCGATGTCCCCAAAGAGATCACGTTCCAGGCGCCGCTTATTGGCATTCTTGAGGCCCACATCCTGAAGCTGTTTGGCGGCGGCATTGAGAAGCGGCTCCTGGTCGAATCCCCTGCTGGTCAGCTGGGTGGATTCCAGCTCCTGTATGGCCGGCATACGCTGGAAGGGTGTGGAGCAGCCCCGGCCAGCCGGGGGACCTTTTGGGGTACCAAAAAGGCGCCGATTGACGTGGCCACCACCGCTGATGTCTCCGCCATCGTCCACGGAGTCCAACTGGCTTGCTCCAAAGGTAATCTGCGAGAGTTGCGGCGAGCCCAGTGAGAAATTGGAGGCATCTTTAACACCAACGGGAGCACGGTTTTCCTTCTGCTTCTCCGCTGCCTGCTTGGAGGTACTCGGGCCATCGTAGGCGTCAAACTCCTGCGGCAAATCGTCCAGCAGCTCCAACTCGTCTTGGTACTGCAGCTCGAACTCTTCGTTCTCGTCGGGATATTGATCCATCGTGGGGAATCTTCGGGATCTCCTCCAGAAAATCAACAAAATTGTAAACAAAATTTCGCAAAGTGCAAAATTCCCGCCAAAAGGGGAAACACAGATGTTCGCCAGAGCTGCCAACGTTTGAAACTATCGATATAATAAAGAAAATTATAATAAATATAAATTATTTATGAGAGACCAAGACAGCAACAAAGGCTTTCGAAAAAGAACTTGGAAACTAATTTTTAACATAAATGCTTAAGTTTTTGTTTATTTAAATCCTTTCATTACTTTTCGATAACCAGCGCCATACCAGTGTGACCAGCAGGCGTGCGATCCGAAATCTGCCATATTTCACTCGATGTTTTTTTTCCAACAATTGCTTCTAGAAAAGTCGGCATTTTTTTTAACATTTTCACATTGCTCGGTTTGCAGCGTGTTTCAGGGAATTAATTAGAAATTAGCGCTGAACAACAGCCAGATAGCCGCTCTGCCAGCAGACATGGACAAGGTGAGTGGTGTGACCGGCGACGCAGGCTCAAGTTTAACAAAGGGACAACGTGCGAAAACTCTTAACCCTTGCGGTTTGCTGCAGGTGAACGAACTCAAGGAGAAGGGCAACCAGGCGCTGAACGCCGAGAAGTTCGACGAGGCGGTGGCGGCGTACACAGAGGCCATCGCTCTGGATGGCCAGAATCATGTGCTGTACAGCAACCGATCGGCGGCCTATGCCAAGGCCGGCAAGTTCCAGGCGGCACTGGAGGATGCTGAGAAAACGATCCAGCTGAATCCCACCTGGCCGAAGGGCTACTCGCGCAAGGGAGCTGCTGCCGCTGGCCTCCAAGATTTCATGAAGGCCTTTGAGGCCTACAACGAGGGTAAGACGACTCCCCCCTTGAGCCATGAATCACCGCGACCTAACCTCACTTTGGGCCTTGTTTCGCAGGTCTCAAGTACGATCCCCAGAACGCCATACTGCTGCAGGGTCGGCAGGATATAACTGCCTCGGTGCTCAGCTATATGCAGTCGCAGGGCGATATACCCATGGACATTGATCCCCAGCAGACGCGCACCCGGCGTGCCCCATCGCCGCCTCCCTCAAAGCCCGCTGAGCCGGCCAAGCCGGCTGAGCCGCGGGTGGAGGATATGACGGAGGAGGAGAAGAAAAAGTACTTGGCCAAGAAGGAGAAGGAGCTGGGCAATGCCGCGTACAAAAAGAAGGAGTTCGAAACGGCCCTCCAGCACTACCACGCTGCCATCGCCCAGGATCCTACGGACATAACATTCTACAATAACATTGCTGCCGTTCACTTTGAGCGCAAGGAGTATGAGGAGTGCATCAAGCAGTGCGAGAAGGGCATCGAGGTGGGCCGCGAGACTCGCTCCGACTTCAAGCTGATAGCCAAGTCCTTCGCTAGAATCGGCAACACCTATCGCAAGCTGGAGAACTACAAGCAGGCGAAGATCTACTACGAGAAGGCCATGTCCGAGCACCGTACCCCTGAGATAAAGACCTCGCTGAGCGAGGTGGAGGCCAAGATCAAGGAGGAGGAGCGCAAGGCCTACATCAATCCGGAGAAGGCCGAGGAGGAGAAGGAGCAGGGCAACCATTACTTCAAGAAGGGCGACTACAGCACCGCTGTGAAGCACTATTCCGAGGCTATCAAGCGCAATCCCGATGATCCCAAATTGTACAGCAATCGCGCCGCCTGCTACACCAAGCTGGCCGCCTTTGATCTGGGACTGAAGGACTGCGAGACGTGCATCAAGCTGGACGATAAGTTCATCAAGGGCTACATTCGCAAGGGCAAGATCCTGCAGGGCATGCAGCAGACCTCCAAGGCCCAGTCGGCCTACCAGAAGGCCCTCGAGCTGGATCCCAACAACGCGGAGGCCGTCGAGGGCTATCGCCAGTGCTCGATGAACTTCCAGCGCAATCCCCAGGAGGTGCTGAAGAACGCCATGTCCGATCCCGAAATCCAGCAGATCCTCAAGGACCCGGCTATGCGCATGATCCTGGAGCAGATGCAGAATGATCCCAATGCAGTGAAAGAGTAAGTACTTCTGGAATGTTCACCTGGCGTGGGTCAAACGTCAGGAAATTTCGTTTTCAATGTCGAATTTAATTTGCATTTTTATCAGAAAGTCTAAAGAGCCTCAAATACCCCTAAAAAAATTAATTTAATTAACAATAAACCTTTTTGCTTTGCAGACACTTGCAGAATCCAGCCATCGCCGACAAGATAATGAAGCTACTGGAATCGGGCATCATTCAGATACACTAGGCACTCCACCTCCATCACACTCGCACACCCATACACACACACATACTAACTCACACAACACACCCAACCATATTGATAAAAAAAAATGCTGGAGACAAGAAGCCCAAATAATTCGCATTATACACAATTTAAAGGCACCTCCACAAGCTGGTTAACAACTAAAATATCGTTTTCTAAGAGACGGGCCACAACATTTAATGCTATAAACATAATTACCTTAGAGATCGCAACGCCCAAAACGCAGGAGGATAACAAACAAATAACTAAAAAATAAACAACAACAAAAAACAAGGATATAACTAAAAGGAAGTAACAAAATCATTGATAAATGTCTGCCTAGTTGATTTACGCGGATGGATGGAGTAGGCTCCAAACGTCAAGGTCCTTATTTTCTTACTACAATAACTATGCTGTAGCTTAGCTCTAAAATAAGTTTTTGAATGTAAAATAAATGAGTCAGAATGGTACAAGCTTTTGGGTATTAATTTATTACGATTCAGCGATTTTCAACGGAAAACTATGGCGATACTTTGCCGATATTTTCAGCCATTCGTCAAGGAAATCCCCCGACTTACAATTTAGGTAATTTTGCAATAGGGCTTTTTTCAAATTTGTATTTTCACATATAAATATTTACGCAAAACAAATAGTTTATATTTTCCCGCAATTAGTTTAAAATTGAACTACAATTTAAAATGTATATTGAAAGAAAGAAAAGTGCACACGTGAAAAATGCAGTCCTAGTGGAAACGGGTCCTTAGCCTCCGACCATGCCGTGGAAACTGCGGCACGACCCACAATCGATTATCGCCTTATCGATAGCACGGCACCGATAGCAACATCGTTGTCTTTGCAGCTCTACCGAGAAAATGGAAATGTGCTGAGATATTTGTGATCTATATCCTTTTTTGTCGTCCAAAACTGCCGTACGAAAATGTTTTGACCCCGCTCCACCAGAGATCCGTGAAAAAGTGTAAAAAGCACGCGAGTCCGTTACCTCAAGCCAATCATTTTTTTAACCCGTGTGGTTGCTGTGTCCGTGTGCGTGTGAATGTGTGCTCAGTCAAATCGCATAAAGATGTGCGCTGGTATAAAGCTATAGCCGCAGCTATAGCGTGAAATTAACACACGCGAATCGAGACGAGCGAGTAAAATCGTCCAAAAAAATCGTCCGTTTTTTGTGTGTCCAGCTTCTGTCACCGCATCGCAGGAATTTCGTCCCACTGCAGTCCCCAAAAAGAGCCAACAAAAGTGAGTTTTTTTTATTTCTCTGCCTTTTCTGCGTTTCGGCGTTTCGGGGGCGCTTGGCAACAGGCCCGCAAAGAGCCCAGAGCGCGAGCGAGAGGGTGCGAGTGGGGGAGTCGGGGGCGCGAGCAAGAGAGCGATGGAGAGAGCCGGGACGCCAACGATTATTACATGCTGCTGCTGTGGAGCGTTGTTGCTGTCGCTGCTGCTGCTGCTGTAGTAGTGGTTACAGTTGTTGTTGGAGCAATATGTGGCCAATATCTATTAACGGATTGGGAAGCAATTAGGCCCTAAAATAATGAGGCATCGATTTCTTGGGGAAGGTTCTCCTCCACAGCTCGGAACAGCTGTTTCCTTTTGCTTTCTAGCTTAATTTTGATATTAATTAAGGGATTTAAAAGCGTCCTGTAATTGTTTTTAGGAAGTTTATAAAGCCTGGAATCGAAGACGAAGGAAATTGGCAATTTGGAATTTTATATATTTTAGGGAAACTTATTTTTATAAGACTGATTTCACCAGTTTTCACTTTATCTATGTCTCTTTGATTTCACAGAAGATTGTAAACTAATTGAGATTATTTCAAATATTTAAGGAATTTAACATTTAATTTCAACATTTTTTGAATTGATAAAATTTTGTAATTTTTCCCATCGATTTTTTGGTTTAGTCGAGATAAAATCTATACAAAATCCTTGAAACTTTTTAAAAATGCTTCAATTAACCTCTTTAATCTCTTCTTCTCCTCCTTAGTGCAATCCTCACCGCTGCACTACTCGACGATGCGGCCTCAGGCGCCCGGATCGCTGGTCGATCCCAACGAGGAGGAGCTACGCCTGGCGCCATGGTACTGGGGCCGCATCTCTCGGGAGACGGCCAAGACCATACTGCACGGCAAACCGGATGGGAGCTTCCTGGTCCGCGATGCTCTGTCCAAGAAGGGCGAGTACACGCTTACCCTGATGAAGGACGGCAGCGAGAAGCTAATCAAAATCTGTCACATTGACCGAAACTACGGTTTCATTGATACCAAGCTCTTCCCATCGGTGGTGGAGATGATAAACTACTACAAGGAGAACTCACTGAGCATGTACAACAAGTCGCTGGACATCACGCTGAGCAATCCCATAGTGCGGATCTGCGACGACGAGGAGTCGCAACCGCACGGCGATCTCAGTCTGCTGAGCAATGACTTCATTCGCACCTGCCAGCACCTGCAGGTGGCCGAGCAGAATCTCGAACAGAAGCGAAACTCCTTCAATGCCATTCGTGAGGACTTGCAGGAGAAGAAGCTGCACCAGTGTGTGTTTGGGAATGCGGAGAAGATATTCCGTAATCAGATAAAGCTTAACGAGTCCTATATGAAAACGCCAGTGGATACCCAAGCCCCAGAGACGCCAGAGGGAGTCGGCGCCGAGGGAGCTGGTGGTGTTCCATCAGCCTCGACCTGCAGCAATAATGCCAACGCTCGACGCAGTCTGATGGAAAACAAGCAGCGCCTGCTTAATCTGCTCGAGGTGCTCCAGGCCAAGATACAGGACCTCAATCATTACATGGAGACAATGAAGAAGGAGGAGCTGCTCCTGGAGCGACAGATCAATGCCAGCAAGCCGGAGTTGCAGATGCTGCAGTTGCGCAAGGACAAGTACATTGAGTGAGTACAATAAATATTATTAATTATGCCAATAAGGGAAAAAGCTAGGGTTTTTCTGAAAAGGGGAATTCTAGGATAAACTGCATTGGCCTTTTTTTTTTGACAAGCAAAAAGCAAACCCCCAACGGTTCTGGCTCATTTTACACGCTCGGCCGTCTCAACCGATCGTTCATTCTGTCTAGCTTCGGCATCGATACCGATAATAATGGCATAACATTGTTAACGGCAGCCTCAGCTGCCTCGCTTCCCCCGCCGAGTAGTCCTCGCTTCCAGGGCGTCTACGTGCTTGGCCAGCCACCTTCCCAGAGAATGCGTTACCTTTATGTACAAAATTAAATACACTATTAATGAGGATATATAATAATAAAAAATTCTTTATTATATAGTCAATAGATCTAGGTTTTGGCTTCTAGACTAGTAAATTCCTAATATAATACCCAGCTGGAGGTATGATAAGCAAAAACCCTTTAAACTAAAAAGTACAAAGTTTCCTTTGGGTTAGTTTTCTTATCTGAATTATTGGTCTCCCACATCGAAACCTTATTTCGTTTTATTTACGAACAATATAAGTATATATCGATATATATTTCGTATCAAGGTCGTGTTTTTAATGGGGTTTTGAACTCAAGTAGAGTATTTCTGGTTAAAGATATGTAAAAAAAAGCCTTATCGGTTGTTTGTGAGCATTCATTAGGTTAAAAAAAGCTTGAATTTGAAGGTCTCAATAAAAAATTATTTTTAAAATGGAGAAAAAATATGAAATAATTAATTCAGAATTTTTAAATTATAAATAGATAAGCCTAGCTTTTTGGAGGTATATATTTTCTACGTGGTTATAGGTTATGAATTAGTTTTTTTTTATTGACTAAACAAAATTGAGTATAACAAGACGTTATCTAAGAATTCTAATACCTACACATTTAAATATAAAATTTATTACAAATAAAACCCTAGATTTTTATAGCTTTCTAGCACATTAAGCTTAACTATACCTCCATATGATTTGTGTTCCATCTGCCAGAATTTGCCACAATCTTTGGCAAAACCTCAGCCGGTTAAAAACCTTATAAAGACATATAGTAACAGTGCCTAGCAACAGGCACTTACACAGGGGACTACGTCATCGTTTTTAATGAGTTTTACGCGCTGCCGAATCGGTTTCTATGGGTATTACCTAGAGTGTGGCACAGCACAGCGAGTGACACTTGAACGGGGGGAGAGAGGAAGCCGGCGGGGGCCTATAGATAAGGTTAGCGCCTTGCTAAAGATAGGTTCGCTTATCAGGAATTATAAGTTTGGCGAGTGCTTAATAATTCTTTTTTCCTTTGCTTCTACCCCTGTACATATACATATGAACTGGAGTATCTATATGCCTCTCTTTTGTAAGGCTGCCTTGGTTTTTGCAAACCTTTTGCTGGTCCCCAAGGTTTGTGTATCTAAACCCGCCGAGATTAGACCACCGCCGTCATTTTTAAGATAAAAGCCACAGAGTCTCCCACTTGACTCCTCCTCCAGAGATTAGATAAAGCTCCCCTGGTGAATCTATTCCTTTCGGTGGGTGTTAAATTTTGCTGCGCTGTCCGTTCCGAAGATTGATGATATCACAACCGGCCGACCGCCTTGCGGGGCTTATCGCTGCTCGGCGGAGACTTAGTCACTTGGATAGCCCGGCGGACGGACATAAAATGAAGCAGCACTAGCAGCAGCAGCAAAGCTCCCCCTGATCGCCTGATCGCCCCGATTGCCCACACCGATCGTGATGCGGAAACCTACGGGTCTGGACTTTCGTAGACCGAACGGCGGCGACGGCAACGGCGACAGCGGCAGTCGCATTTAGTTATCAAGGGTTCGTTTCATCGACAGTTGAAATTGCACAGGGTTAGATCAGGCATCGATATCATCACAAATCGATTTTAATAGCGACTTATCATCGATCCCCTCTCAGATCGAAGTTAATTGTTAACCAATTCGGAAGAGACACGTAGGAAAGAGTGCTTTGCTGAGTTAACAAAATTAATTTATCAGATTTCATACGGATTACTAATTATTATACAATTAATATTTTAAAACAAATGTCGGAGCATTGTTTCAAATGAAACATTTTAAAAAATTCCCAAAGAATAGATAAGCCGTCGTTCATAAGTTGGAATTAAATTGAAACTAGAAAGTCACGTACGCCACGCCTCCTAGAAAAAGTTGTGGCTTAACTTAAAGATTGATAAAGTTGTGAAATTGCTTTACAAGGTATATATATACATGATATATGTGGGATTTACATTGAGAGGAAAAGTTGTATAATAAAGGATAAATATTGCACTCAATTTGTTATCAAAAATGTTGTAAAGTTTGATATACATATATAAAAAATCCTTTCTAAATCAGCACAGGAAGCTCGCCCACAAATGTGCTCCTTAAATCATCGTGTTTTGGATAAATTCCTTATGTAATTTACATCAAAAATATTTAAGACCATGTCAACTCCCTAACTTATACTTTTCTTTATATTTTCCTTCAACTTGCAGGCGCCTAAAAGGCTTTAACCTCAAGGACGACGACCTGAAGACGATCCTTGAGATGGGCTACGACAAGTGGCTGCAGCGCTACGAAACGGCCTCAAATCAGCCGCACAGCAACGAGTCCCTCTGGCTGCTGAGCGATGCCAAGCGCCGGGATGCCGAGGAATATCTTCGCAATGCACCGCCTGGCACCTTCCTGATCCGGGTGAGAGATCTCGGTCACTTTGCTCTCTCGATTGCCTGCGGCGACAGTGTCCATCACTGCATTATTTATGAGACGGAGAGCGGTTTTGGCTTCGCTGCCCCGTACAACATCTACCCGTCGCTGAAGAAGCTGGTGGAGCACTATGCCAACAATTCCCTTGAGGAGCATAATGATACGCTGGCCACCACGCTGCGTTGGCCCTTTCTCTACTGGAAGCAGAATTCGCAGCAGATCCTGGCGCAGCTGCAGGAGGAAAGGGATTTAGAATGCTGCGAACAGGCGGTGACGCTAATGCCACCACCAATGGTGGGCACCAGTGCACCGATACCGACAAGTAGATCCCGCGATCACCACGACCAAGTGGATGGCATTGGAATGGGAATGGGAGCGGTAGTTGGTAGCCAGGACACGGATACAACGCCACCGGCCTCCATTTCGCCGTCGAACTTTAGTACTTCGCAGTAGGAGGAGCACTTGGAGCCCTCAACCTCAGGCTAACTATCGTATCTCTCTAAGTCTCGCTCCCCAAACTCCTCTCTATCTCTCTATATATATATTAATATATCTAGATATAAACCGCGAAGGTGGTCAAAATAATGGCACTTGCGAATGAAATTATTGCATGATTCTAGGCCCACGCAAAAGTCAGTGATTTAACCATTTTAAATGTCAGTTTAGAGAACTTTTCGCCTAAGCTTAGCTGCCAAGATCAAACAGGGAATGTTTCGTGTCACCCAAAATAATCGTACCATAGTTTGTGTTCCACTTGTGCAGTGCCATTATTTCGCCCACAGCCGTGTGTCACCATCATCATATATGCATATATATGTGCTATATAATATGTATATGTTTGGTGTGAATACAATTTTTTGTGTGTGATGGATGGCGCTGGCAGTTCAACTGTCAACTGGCTATCCCCCCCCGTCAAGAATCAGAAGGCTCCAAAAGAACAGAAACGAAACGTAAACGTAAACGAGTGTAAACTTTTTTGTGGTGATCTGATCATGATGTTTTGATGGCTTGCTAGAAGCCTTTTTTCAAATTGAGAAAGTATAATCTTATTAATATTACAAAAGTATGATTAATTTTATAAACACATACTATACATATATATATATATAGATATATCTATATATATTTTTTGTAATACTGCATTTGGCGTGATAATTGATAAGTCAAGCTATCTGTTGTTGTATCCAACTCCTGCTCCTGCAACTCTTTCTCCCCCCTACCCCCCTTCCCATATTTATAATTATTGTTATCACGCTGCGCGTTGTCGAAACAGGGAGGGGGGAAAAGTGGGGAAAAGAAGGATTGAGTGACAGAGTGGAAGTCGTGAAGAAATTTTCTGCATTTCTTCATATACATATATATATATTTCGTGGTGTTCATGTAAATATTCGAAAGGCGAAACAAAGAAGCCGCATTGCAAAAGAAAAAAAAATTTAAAAATAAATGTTTGCGAAATCAGGTTAAGGTTTTGATAACCGCCCCAGCCCCCCCTCTAATATTTGTTGTTATATTATGATTGATTTGAAGTAGTTCTAAGTGAAGTTTACGTACGTTTACTCGATGTGATCAGTTGATTGTTGCTAAAATAGTAATTTCCCTTCCACCCTCTATATATATATAAATATTTTTTTTTTTATTAAGAAAGCCTTAATTTCCGACACACAGAAACAAAGAAAAAAATATAATTACTCACATACACACACACGGAAAAGCAGCAACAAGCAAAGCAAAAACAAAGTGCAATCAAAAATGTAATAATTAAATTTTTAACATTTGTTAATTTATACACAAGGAAAGAAACAGGAAAAAAGACAAAAACCGTTGCCCATAAAGAACCGCTGCAATAGGCATTATTTTTGTTTGTTTTGTTTTTTACACAACTGATATTTAACATATATATCTATATATATATATACGTAAATAGGAAGAATGCCCACCTGCCAGGCGTT
>JAEIIJ010011756.1:0-38065 GCA_018904815.1 Drosophila ogumai | reverse complement strand
ACCTTCGGCTCCGTTGCAACCGAACCGAGGAGAATGTGTTCGACGAACGTGTTTGAATGTTACTCCCTGGTCACTCTGAACCCAAGCAAAATGTCAATTTACATGCTTGGGGTCGAATTCTCATGTAGAGTGTTAAAAATCGATCTGGCACTTTTTCCACACCTGTTATAAAAAGGTTGAAGACTTTGATAAAAACCCTTTTACTTGGTGTGACCACAACTCGCAATCTGTATTCGTTTTCAGTATATTTGGCGCGGAGTTTTTCGGCTTATTGATTGGCTTCAGCTACGGTCGCACTGCATCGTATTTGTTTTAATTTTTGTTGTCAACAAAAAGAGCGCGATTTCGTGCAGAAATCGCCGTCTACTATAATAAAATGCACATCAAGCAGGTGAGTGGGCCCGCCGGCCATGCCGCACGCACCCCGAACGGCAGTTGAAAGCGCCACTTCACTCGCGATTCCAGATTATTATACAAGGCTTCAAGAGTTACAAGGACCAGACGGTGGTGGAACCCTTCGACAAGCGCCACAACGTCGTCGTTGGACGCAATGGCTCCGGCAAGAGTAATTTCTTCTACGGTGAGTGGTGTGATGGAAAGTGTTGATCCTGATGCTAACATGAGCTCATCCACAATAGCCATCCAGTTTGTGCTGAGCGATGAGTTCACCCACCTGCGCCCGGAGCAGCGCCAGTCGTTGCTGCACGAGGGCACCGGGGCCCGCGTCATCTCCGCCTATGTGGAGATCATCTTTGATAACTCGGATAACCGGGTTCCTGTAAGTAATCGAAAACTAAACCTGTATTACTTATTTTTCTCCATGTTGATTTTCCAGATCGACAAAGAGGAGATCTTCCTGCGGCGCGTGATTGGCGCCAAGAAGGATCAGTATTTCCTCAATAAGAAGGTGGTGCCGCGCAACGAGGTGGTTAACCTGCTCGAATCAGCCGGCTTCTCCAGCTCCAATCCCTACTATATTGTAAAGCAGGGCAAGATCAATCAAATGGCCACCGCCGCTGACTCCTACCGCTTGAAGCTGCTCCGCGAGGTGGCCGGAACGCGGGTGTACGATGAGCGCAAGGAGGAGTCGTTGAATTTGCTGCGTGAGACGGACGGGAAGGTGGAGAAGATCTCTGAGTACCTGAAGACCATCGAGGATCGGTTGCAGACGCTCGAGGAGGAGAAAGAGGAGCTGAAGGAGTACCAGAAGTGGGACAAGACGCGCCGCACCCTCGAGTACATACGCTACGAGACCGAGCTAAAGGATACGCGCAAGGCTCTGGACGAGCTGCTGCTTCAGCGCAAATCCTCCTCCGACAAGAAGAAAATCTACAACATTGAGATCCAGAAGGCGCAGGAGAAGATCAAGGATGTGCAGAAGAACCTGAAGGAGGCCAAGAAGAAGGTGCAGAGCACCAAGGAGGAGCGCTCCGTGCTGATGACCGAGCAGCAGCAGCTGCTGCGCGAGAAAACCAAGCTGGATCTGACCATTGTCGATCTGAATGACGAGGTGCAGGGCGACAACAAGTCCAAGGAGCGGGCGGATCAGGAGCTGAAGAACCTCAAGGTGACGATAGCGGAGCGCGAAAAGGAGCTCGACGACGTCAAGCCCAAGTACGAGGCGATGAAGCGCAAGGAGGAGGACTGTTCCCGCGAGCTGCAGCTCAAGGAGCAAAAGCGCAAGGAGCTGTATGCCAAGCAGGGACGCGGCTCGCAGTTCTCGTCGCGCGAGGATCGTGACAAGTGGATAACCAACGAGCTAAAGTCCATCAGCAAGCAGACGCGCGACAAGATCAACCATCATGCCAAGCTGGTGGAGGACCTCAAGAAGGATGCCACCTCCGAAAAGGATCTCGGCCAGAAGATCGAGGAGCACTCGTCGGAGCTGGAGCAGCTGCGCCTTCAAATCGACGAGCACAACAAGAAGTACTACGAGCTGAAGAAGACCAAGGATCAGCACCAGTCCATGCGCAACGAGCTCTGGCGCAAGGAGACCCAGATGACCCAGCAGCTGCAAACGCACAAGGAGGAGCTGTCCCGGGCGGACCAGGCCCTGCGCAGCATGGCCGGCAAACCGATCCTCAACGGCTGCGATTCGGTGCGCAAGGTCCTCGACAGCTTTGTGGAGCGTGGCGGCCAGTCGGCGGAAATAGCGAGGGCCTACTATGGCCCCGTCATCGAGAATTTCAGCTGCGACAAGACCATCTACACGGCCGTGGAGGTGACAGCCGCCAATCGGCTGTTCCATCACATCGTCGAGTCCGAGTACGAGGGCACACAGATCCTGAAGGAGATGAACAAGCTGAAGCTGCCCGGCGAGGTGACCTTCATGCCGCTCAACCGTCTCCAGGTGAAGATCCACGATTATCCCGACGATCCCGACTCCATACCGATGATCTCCAAGCTGAAGTACGACGAGCAGCACGACAAGGCGCTGCGTTATATATTCGGCAAGACGCTGATTTGCCGCAACCTGGAGCGTGCCACCGAGCTGGCCAAGAGCACTGGCCTGGACTGTGTCACACTGGACGGCGACCAGGTGTCGTCGAAGGGCTCCCTAACCGGCGGCTACTTCAATACATCACGCTCCCGCCTGGAGATGCAGAAGAAGCGCACCGAGTACACGCAGCAGATCACCGAGTTCGAGAAGAAGCTGGGCAAGCTGCGCAACGAACTCAAGTCCACCGAGAACAACATCAACTCGATTGTGTCCGAAATGCAAAAGACGGAGACCAAGCAGGGCAAGTCCAAGGATGTGTTCGAGAAGGTCCAGGGCGAGATACGGCTGATGAAGGAGGAGCTGGTGCGCATCGAGCAATATCGGGCGCCCAAGGAGCGCTCGCTGGCCCAGTGCAAGGCCTCGCTGGAGTCGATGAACAGCACCAAGTCCAGCCTGGAGGCGGAGCTGAAGCAGGAGCTAATGTCGACGCTGTCCGTGCAGGATCAGCGGGAGATTGACCAGCTGAACGATGACATTCGTCGTCTGAATCAGGAGAACAAGGAGGCCTTCACCCAGCGCATGCAGTTCGAGGTGCGCAAGAATAAGCTGGACAATCTCCTTATAAACAATCTGTTCCGGCGGCGGGACGAGTTGATTCAGGCGCTGCAGGAGATCTCCGTGGAGGATCGCAAGCGGAAGCTGAACAATTGCAAAACGGAGCTGGTATCCGCCGAGAAGCGCATCAAGAAGGTCAACGCCGATCTGGAGGAGATCGAGAAGCGGGTGGGCGAGGCCGTCCAGCTGCAAAAGGAGCTGCAGCTGGAGCTGGAGACGCATGTGCGCAAGGAGAAGGAGGCGGAGGAGAACATCAACAAGGACTCGAAGCAGCTGGAGAAGTGGACCACCAAGGAGAACATGCTCAACGAGAAGATCGATGAGTGCACCGAGAAGATTGCCAGCCTGGGCGCCTTGCCGCAAGTGGACGCCGCCTACAGCCGCATCTCGCTGAAGAACATCTTCAAGGAGCTCGAGAAGGCCAACCAGCACCTGAAGAAATACAATCATGTGAACAAGAAGGCCCTCGACCAGTTCCTCAGCTTCTCCGAGCAGAAGGAGAAGCTGTACAGGCGCAAGGAGGAGCTGGACATTGGCGACCAGAAGATCCACATGCTCATCCAATCGCTGGAGATGCAAAAGGTGGAGGCCATTCAGTTTACGTTCCGTCAGGTGGCCCAAAATTTCACCAAGGTGTTCAAGAAGCTGGTGCCGCAGGGCGCCGGCTATCTCATCCTGAAGACCAAGGACAACGACAGCGAGGAGATGGAAAAGGAGGTGGCCAATTCGGATGCCTTTACGGGCATTGGAATTCGGGTATCCTTCACCGGCGTCGAGGCGGAGATGCGTGAGATGAATCAACTGTCCGGTGGCCAGAAGTCCCTCGTCGCCCTGGCCCTGATCTTCTCCATTCAGAAGTGCGATCCGGCTCCCTTTTATTTATTCGATGAGATCGATCAGGTGAGTCTTTGGCTTGAACTTGAAGCTAACTATTTTTAACAAATACTCCCAACAGGCATTGGATGCCATGCATCGTAAGGCGGTGGCGGACATGATCCACGAGCTGAGCGACACGGCCCAGTTCATCACGACCACTTTCCGGCCGGAGTTGCTGGAGAATGCCCACAAGTTCTATGGCGTACGGTTTCGCAACAAGGTCAGTCACATCGATTGTGTGACCAGGGAGGAGGCCAAGGACTTTGTTGAGGACGACAGCACCCATGCCTAAGCAAACTCCCATCCATCCATCTATCCCGCCTCGCCCCCCGTCCTAGGTCTAGGCTTTCGTTTAACATTCTTCTCCTTCTCCTTTGATTTATTATTTTTTTTTAACAATTGCAATTTTCCTTAACAAACAGAGCTAGTTTCGGTTGCGAATCTTCGGGAGCCGAGCAACTCGAAGTCCCAGATCAATATGTAATAAAGCACATAGCGAAATAATTTTAACTATATACATTATATATTTAAATTAAAACTGTGTATTAAAAGGCATTTTAAACCCAAGCAACGTTAGCTTACTTTTTGTGCCCTCGCAGGGTTTCAATGATTTATTAAGAGTATCAAATACAACAACTTGAATTTGCGCTTAGACTAGAGACTCCATTCCTCGTCGCCGGCACCAGCACCAGCTCCTCTCAGCTGGCCACCGCATCCACCTGCTCCTGGATGGCATTCAGCGCAAAGATGGCCGAAAAGCACATGCCCACGGTGGCCACCTCCAGCTGGGTGATGTTGTAGTGCAGCGGCAGCCGCCACAGCACAAAGTGGTTAAGCAGGACGAGCAGAGCCAAACCCAGTGACCACCAGTGCTCATCGACAACAGCTATACGCCACAGGCAGTGGACATTCCACAGCACGCACAGGCCCAGCTGGGCGGCGTCCAGTTTGACGAAGGTAGCGCCAAGGGGACTGCGACTGCTGCTGCCGCCCAGCCATAGACTGGCCACGGCCAGGGCTAGGGCTCCGCTCCACAGGCCAAAGGCCAGGCGCTCCCAATCGGCGCCAAAGAAGTCGCCCAGCCGGGTGGCGGGATTCAGAGCCTGCAGCTCACCCACCACCAATGTGACAAACAGAACGGAGGAGTACCTGCGCGACTTGTCGCATACCAGCCTCTGGAGCGTGCCCGGATTGGGATGCGTGTGCCGCAGCAGGCAGAGCAGGCTGTGCCCAAAGTAGATCCCAAAAGCGGCCAGCGCTTGGCGTCCGGTGCTCTGCTTCAGGCCCCAGCCCGAGCTTACGGCCAACACGAAGTGGATGAGGCACAGGGCCAGGCGGGAGGAGCCGCCGCTGGCCGGCAGGGGTCCATTTATGGGCGGAAGGCTGCGTGGGTGGTGTTGATGGGACATGCCGGTTTCGGGGGTGGTTTTCCGCGTCAAATAAGTGGTTCCTAGGGCGTTTCTCGGACGGAGGTCAGCTGGTGCCGGGCTGCCCCGTTTCCGTGTCCTTGTTTTAGCCTCTTGGTGGCTTACTTTCAGCAGAATTGGCTTATTAGTTAGCAAAAGTTGTTATTGTTCAAAGTTTTCTTTGTTTTTTTTTTTTTTTTGGGTAACTCGACAACCCTAGAAGTGTACTAAGTTTATGCCTTGTTCTATGTTCGCGATCTTCTCGAGATTACTTGACAATATTAGAGGTTTACCTATGAATTTTATAATATTTAATCAGAATTTTATCAGAATCATTGAAGTTATAAATTTAATAAATTTCCTTAATTGGATGTATAACAGTTTTTCGCCATTCTTGATCGTGAGTTGAAGCACGGCATAAACCCAGTCGCGGATGCCTGGCAACCCTGTCTGTCATTGATAGTCGACCAAAACATAATTATTATTATTAATTATTTTACCTACAGCTTTTCTTTAGGCCAAAATTTCCACAACGTCACAATGATACACTAAGTTAAATTGATTTATTTTTTAATGAAAGCGTACACTCTTTAGGGGGAAATTTAAAGCTGTTGAGATTTTTTAGGGTTAAAGTACAAGTTGCATTTGGCAACACTGTTCCCAAAACACCTCTAGTTTGGTAAATTCTACAGTTAAAAGTTAAATGCCACTGCACAGAGCTTCAAAAACATCAAAAGTGAGTTTATTGCTGTTTGAAAATTCATGCCGATCCTTTTGCGGCCAATACTGATGTTGGAAAAATACGAACACATCGACGTTTTCCCCTTTTTTTTTTTTGTTTTAACACCGATAGTATCGAAAGTGACACAGTTGTTTTTGCATTTTTTGTCAAATGCCACATTCAGTATAAATAATTACAACTACGCCTAGTCCTACGTGTCTCCAATAAATCCACTGCCCGGACCACTGCTCTCCGGCAGTTGTGCGCCCCGTGGCGACCACAACGAAGACACCATCTTGGCGTGCCGTGGAGTGGCACGAGCACCAAGGAGAGGGGCAGGAGCTGAGCTGAGACAGGGGGCCGAGGAGGAGGCGGAGGAGGAGGAGCTGGAAGAGTAGACAACGAGGAGGGCAAACAAGGAACGCCAGAATGGCTGGATCCGCACTGCGTCGCCTAATGGCGGAATACAAACGTAAGATGGGCGGGCGGTCGGCGGGGACGTCAAAGTCCAAATCCGCGCAGCGAACTAAATTAACCTTGATTTGTGCGCCTCTCTTTTTGCAGAGTTAACACTCGACCCGCCCGAGGGCATTGTGGCCGGACCGATCAGCGAAGACAACTTCTTTGAGTGGGAGGCCCTGATTGCGTGAGTGCGCCGCTCCTGCTCCAGATCCGGTTGAATCTAATGAATATACCTTTTGCCCTTTGCAGCGGACCCGAGGGCACTTGCTTCGAGGGTGGCGTCTTTCCCGCCCGCTTGGTCTTTCCACCCGACTACCCACTGAGTCCGCCAAAAATGAAATTCACTTGTGATATGTTCCATCCCAACATTTTCGCCGATGGCCGCGTCTGCATATCAATATTACACGCACCCGGCGATGATCCCATGGGCTACGAGCTATCCGCGGAACGCTGGAGTCCCGTGCAGAGCGTCGAAAAGATCTTGCTCAGCGTGGTCAGCATGCTGGCGGGTAAGTTGTGCCGCCACAAAACCTGGACTCCCGATCTCCTAATCTCTCTCCTCAATTTAGAGCCCAACGATGAGAGCGGCGCCAATGTGGATGCGGCCATCATGTGGCGCGAGAGGAGAGAAGAGTTCAACAGCATCGCCCGACGACTGGTCCGCAAGACCCTTGGATTGCCGCAGTAGAACCATCACCTAACCCAACACACACGATTCCCAGTCCACTGAACTCCTGGCTGACACGGAGACACCACAACAAAAAAGACGTATCACATTGGCCGAAAACAAAACCTTGGAAATAACATCGACATAGCCCCCCCTTAAGTTATAAGACGGCAATTGGTATCCTCTTTTTCCAGGCTCCACAGTATGTGAGCCAAGGTTGAACACTGTTGCAAGTTCGTAAAAAAACAGCCTACATATATTTCCTATTAATAAATGTTTATTTTTTATGTTTAAAGCACAGCTCGCCGAATATCTCTAAGCAGCCAAAACCTATTTCGTTTCGTTCGGATCCCCCGGGTCTCTCCCTACACTGCACAATATTATTAAGTTGAAAAGTCAGAGGGAGTGTGCACTCTTAAAATGCTAGTTTCGGTTTATTTTCGTCTGTTATTTCCATGTTCTGTATGTTTCTATATCGTTTAAGTAACTTGAATCGCTTCTGTGTAATCATATGTATATTTTTACTACATGTTTGTAAATGTCTTCATTTGATTAAGTAAATTGATTAATGTGTACACTTTGATAAGGCCTATGTCTTTGTATATATATATGTATGTGTATGTGTGTTGTAACAATAAGTGTGTGGAGAAGGCATTCTTTAAGTGCTAATTGCTTAGATGGTATCGAAATTCGAATTCGAATTGACTTCCCCTGCCTGTCTCTGACTGCATCTGCCATGCCTCCAACGAGGTTTACTAGACCAGCAAAGCTTTCGCCAGCGCCAATGCTTTTTATGGAGCCACCGTTTCCTCTGGCGCGCAGTTACGCTTGGACTGCAAATAACCCATGGCGCACGGTGGGTGCAACGTACTCCAAAATGTTGTCTATTTTCAGCTGTTTTTAGGAATATTTTATATACAGGAATTCTGTAAAGATTCAAAGCGATCCCTGACCAGCTATCTGGTTTATTTTTTTTTTTTAATATTTAAATTATTTTAAATATTTTGGTTTTTTTAATTATAAATTTGGTTTAAATAATACCCTTTGGGGATAATTACACACTGTAAAGTCTCTTGTGGAACTTAAATTTCCACAGTAATTAAATTATAATAATGGACCCACATGAAATCGCCTCTAGTTTTTGACTACTTTGTCTTTGGGGGGGTTATATTTCCCTAAAATACTTAGTCTTTTTTTAAGTTGTTTTAATTGGTGGTTTTAAAAGTTTCAATCTATGCTGTCGATATTCAAATTGACATTTTAAAGTCACGATTAATTGATATATTAATACCAATATAATTAAAAATAAAAAAATAAATTAAATAACAGCTTTTGGAATTTTTTTTCAATCTATTTCAATATTAAGAAAACCGATATATCAAAGCCTACTATTTTTTGTTTTTATGTTTTTAGGACTTTTCCTCTTGCTAGACATCATTCATTTATATCATTCCAATACAATTTAAAAATAAACAAATAAACGTTTTTGAATATTTTTTTAAATCTATTTCAATATTTAAAAATTTGCTATATAAAAGCATACAAAATTTGCTAAATGTTTAAGGACTTTTCCTCTTGCTAGACATCCCTAGTGTTTATTTAATTAGGCCACCTAATAAGAGGCTCGAGTAAAAATTAGCTTTTTTTAGGTATGCATAGAAATTATTTGTTAAAAATATGGGTTGTTTAGATGCAAAAATAAGGGGGTCAAAGACACTTTTAATTATGCATTTGTTTGCCTCAATTGGAATGGAATTTCTTTACTTATTTATACAAAAAATATCACCCTCAAAAATATTATTAACATTTGACCCTAGCATTCAGTTCTTGACCCACTGTGCGGGTGTGTCATAGCTTGCTGTGGTTGTGTGTGGCGTAATTAACCTTTACGAAACCGGTTAAATATTTAAAAATAACAAAATGACAACAGAACCAAAACAGAAACAGAACATGAGCAAACGAAAGCAGGACTCTGGGAAGGGTTAATTGGGTCTAGGAAGTCTGGAAGGGGGAAACGGAAGGAGTAGAGAACACGATTGATTCACTAATTGTATAATTATAACGTTTTTATCTGTGGGGTGGGGCTATATATGTACAACAACAAGCACGCAAAAAACAAGGACAAACTTAACAGAGTCACAAAATGTCAATAAAAGATTACTTCATATAGAGGGAGACTTTTCAGGGACTAAAGTATAAAGATGTCCAGGGCCTCGGCCAGCTAGTCGACATGGTATTCCGTTCGGTGCGGTGAGCCGCGTCGCTTCTCCGCCACAAAGGCGCCACTGATGCCCGCCAAGCTGGTCACGCCCCTGATTCCTGTGCTCCGGAAGTAGATCAGCACGTACTGCTCACCGTGCCGCAGCTCCACATCGTCGGCAAAGTCCAGGCGCACCTGCTCCTGGGCATTGGCCTCCTGGTGTCGCCTCAGCCGCTGGCGATTCTTGTGATGATGCCGCCCCCGGCGGTGATGCGACGGTGTATCAAAAAGATCGTGTTCGTGATTGGAATCGGATGAGGGAGGCGATTCCGCTTGATTCACATACTCGTAGGCGGCATAGTCCGCCAAACTGGCATATTCCAGCGGATAGATGCCAATCCAATCGTTGGGACCCTCCTCGAACTCGGCCTGCTTGCGATACTCCACGGTGTTCTCATCCCCAATCTGCCAGACGCTCAGCGGTGAGAAGACCACGCCCGCCACCCGAACGTTCGGATACATCTTCAGGGTGAAGTCACTGGTCACCGGCTTGTGGTCACTGATGGTGTACACCGGGTGTGACTTGTACGAGCACTGCTCGATGGCCAGCTGCATTCCTGGCTGCTTGTTCAGCGGCTGGACGGCGTACATGATGCGGTCCGTCCAGGCCGGGCGCCGCTTCAGATCGTAGTCGGAGGTGCCCTCGCGGAACTTGAAGGTGGGCGGAAAGGCGGGCAGGCGCTCGTGCAGCACCTGGAAGGCCTGCTGCGTCCGTTCGCGCACTTGGTACAGCTGATCCCGCTGAATTAGAGCCTCGTGCTGGGCCTCATCCCGCACCAGGTCGCGCACCTCGGTCGACGAGTCACCGCCCTGCAGCCGGAAGTTGAGATCACCGAACCAGAAGACGTAGTCGTGATCGTAGATCTCTCGATAGCGTTTCACATGGTAGTGGTGATTCTCCAATATCTGGCGATAGTCCTCGATTCGCTCGTCCAGCTGATGATCGTGGGCAGCCAGGTGGGCGACCACGAAGGCCAGTCCGCAGCCGTAAAGGGTGAAGCGGACGCTCACTGCGCCCTTGTTGCCCCAGATGCCGCCGAAGCCAGTGCGCGTGAACTCCGCCTCGATGTCGTGCAGATGCTCGACATGCTGGCGCCGCACGAACATGCTGAGAAGGAGTCCCTGCATCTGTTCCGTTTTTACTGCAACGTAATCGTAGCCACGCAACAGCTCCTTGGCCTTGTGCGTCCATGGATCCTCCTTGAACAAGCCCAGCACCTGTTGCTGCGGCTGCGCGTTGACCTCCTGCAGGCCAATGGCATAGATATCCGGCAGATGGTCCTTGCTGGCGGTGTCATCGTCCACGTCCTGCAATCCCAGCAGCTGGCGCAGCGAGATGTTGTCCGGAAAGCGACTGCCCACATTCCAGGTGACCACGTACACCCGATAGGTCTCCAGCTGTTGCTTGGCACTGCCCTTGGCTGCTGCTGCAGCTGCCGCTGCTCCTGCCTCGTCCACCTCTGTTTTGGACGCCTCCTTCTCCGCTGGCTGGCCTTGGCTCTGACTCTGGCTCATTTCGCTCCGATATAGATAGCCTCCCGCTGGCGCGTTTAAGTCAAGTCCAGCAATCTCGACGAGATTAGGTTGTTTGTTCACCTGATTGGGTTTGTTCCGCTTGTTTGTTGCTTTTGTTGCTTCAATTTATGCAATTTGGGCACGACTGGCAAGCAGCGAAGACGCTGGTCGAGCGGTAATTGCGGAAAATATTGCACCACAAATAGTTTATAACACTTGTTTGTCCGTCGACAAAAACAACAATAAGCAGCAGCGCAGCTGCAAAAACAACAACGACAACAAGTGCCTCAACAACAACAATAGCTGACCAACCTATCGGAGCGCCAAAATACCGCCATTCCGTGCCTGGCCTGGTCACTCTGTAATAAAACAAGCCTGTTTTGATATCGATAAGTTATCGATAATCTCAGGGTTTTATTCAACCCGTGCAGCTCTGGCCACACCTGCTACCCAAACAGCTCCAACAACAACAAGTAACGGCCCCCGGAAAATAAGTTGAAAATAATGAGCCAGCGCCGTAATTAGCCCGCGTGCCCGTTTGTCTGTGAGAAGCGAGCTGCACCTCGTCGTATTCCGCCGTTAAACGTGCCTCGCGAGCGGCCAGCAGGGAGCCGGGGAGCTGTAATTATTGTCATCGCATTACCGATGAATAATAAGTGTTGCCGTTTCGTGCGTGTGAAAGTGCAAGTGTGTGCGTGAGCGATACACCCACCTTGAGCGACGACAACGACAGCAACAACAACAATAAAAGCCAGCAAGAAAACAAACAAACTGACGGCCACGGCTACGGTTACGGCTGCGAGATTACGGTTGCAGAGCTCATTGACGAAGAGCAGGGTCAGGCCACCAGAGCCGCTGCTGCATTGCCTTGCCACCGGAAGCCGCAAACGAAGGGTGGTGCAGAGGAAGCAGAAAGGGCAAAGAATTCCAATCATCGTTGGCGGGCCGCAACGCCAACTCTAAAAATAGACACAAGCAGCAAGAGGGAGGGGGCGCAACAAAACTATTGTCCATATCCATATCGAAGCAGAAGCAAGAGAAACCCCTGCAAGTATTATTTCTCATTCCGAGATTAGCCGGCCAGTCAGCCAAGCAACAGAAGCAGCAGCAGCAGCAGTATTCATCAGACAAGGAGGAGGAGCAGTCAGGAGTATATTTGGGAGAATCCCCTCAACCAATCCATATCAGCAGAAGGAGAGCGAGGCAGGGACAACATGGAGACCGTGGGCGACAGTGTGCCCAATGGCACAGCTCCGCCCAGGACGACGCTGGACATTGTCAAGGAGCGGTTCAAGGAGGACGAAGTTATACTGAGTGTGAGTATCTAAGAGTCAAACTTTAAAGTATTTCGTGTTTATTTATTAAGTAAATTAATGTTATTTTTAAATTTTTAATATTTAATGAATGAGTAATGTAACCGCCCTATTGGTATTATCAAAAGGCAAATTGCATTCTTATTTGCACTGACAACTTGCAACCAACACGGCGGAGTCAGCTTACGTGGTGGCGGTGGCTCGTTATCTCGAGATAGCAAGCAGCCACCGTGTAGTTCCCAGATCGCTTCTCCCTTTTCCCCCCAGTATTAAAGTATTGTTTCTCTTTTGGACAGATATTCGATGCTTATCAAATCATTGGACATGAGTATACCAACCGTCTGCTGGCGCTGGTCTCCTCGGCTTCTGGCGGCACCTTTGCCATTATCGCCTTCTCCTACCTGCGCACACCACCGCTGACCACGGTGAACGAGTTGATCATCAGCAAGGTGTTTGCCATGGACAGCAGCTTCCAGATAAGGCAGGGTGAGCCAGGATTTTTAGTTAAAAACTTAGAATAAACATTGTTTAAGAAGCTTGCTTGGCGTTAACTAGCATCTGCCTGGTTACTTAACAAATAAAGTACTTCATTTAGCAAACATCGGACTCAGACAGGCGCTGAGGGTTCGCTAATTGATGAACAATAAATCAAGTTAAATATTTAGTTAATTAACTTGACGCTCAGCAGATAAATAATAATACTAAAGACAATAATATTTATTTTTTATAATTGTTTACAAACAGATTCCATGGGCTCGATAAACACACAACAGTTTGACTTGTCCACGGCCGAGGATGGGCCCTTCAAGTACTATTACTTTCCCTCGGAGAGCTCCAACTACGAGGACTTCCATGCCAAAATTACATCCTGCCAAAGGTCCATGGCCCAGTACGATCCGGAGGCGGTGCTGAACTTCAGATGGCTGAATGACTACCGTCAGATTGGTGAGGTCAAGCAGGAGCTGAAGAAGCGGGAGAGCGAGTACATTGTCTACGAGGATATACAGTGAGTGGTCTGACTTACACTATCCGGCTTCCAAGTTCGATGATAATCCCACATCTTGCAGCATATTCTGCGCCACCTGGAATGTGAACAACAAGCCCTGCGGCGATGGCGAGAATCCGCTGCGTTCCTGGCTGGGACACACCGCCCAGCCGCCCGATATCTATGCCATTGGCCTGCAGGAGCTCTATGCACCCGCCAAGGCCATGGCGTATGAAATGGTCAAGACCACCCAGATGGGGGGCATCGAGAAGACGTGGATGTGAGTGGCAAAATGTTGCTAAAACTTTACAAACTGTTTCTTTTTCACACTTGATTGGTTTTTGCAGCGATAAAATAATGGCTAGCCTGCATCCGGATGCCAAGTACGAGGTCTTGGGCACACAGCGTCTGGTAGCCACCATGCTAACGGTGATTGTGCGCCAGCAAATCCGACCACAGATCACCCGCTGTCGCCTGAAGACGGTGGCTCGCGGCGTCTTCAATGCTTTGGGCAACAAGGGCGGCGTGGGCATAAGCCTGCAGCTGAACGAGGGCAATCTCTGCTTCATCAACTCCCATTTGGCCGCTCACATGGCCAATGTGGAGGAGCGTAATGCGGACTACAATGCCATTGTCCAGGGCATGACCTTTGACGACGGACGCACCATCAGCGATCATGAGTGAGTTTACTTTACCCTTTGTCCAGGGTTTCACTTAACCCCTCTCTCTGTCTGTGTCTTACCCAAGCCACATCTTCTGGGTGGGCGACTTGAACTATCGCATCCAGGAGCCGCCGGGACAGCAGCGACCCGGTCCGATGAGCGATGCCCAGACATACGAGCTGCTGTTGCAGTACGATCAGCTCCGCCAGGAGATGCAGCGCGGCAAATGCTTCGAGGGCTACACCGAGGGCGACATCAAGTTCCGGCCCACATACAAATACGATCCGGGCACGGATACCTATGACAGCAGCGAGAAGCAACGGGCGCCGGCCTACTGTGACCGCGTCCTCTGGAAGGGGACGCGCATCGAGCAACTGGCCTACAACAGCATCATGGAGATACGTCAGAGCGATCACAAGCCGGTCTATGCGGTATTTCGCGTCAAGATCAAGACCCGCGACGCCATCAAGTACAAGCGGGTGCAGGAGGAGGTGCTGAAGGCGGTGGACAAGCGCGAGAATGACAATCAGCCGCAGATAAATGTGGAGAAGACGGTAATCGATTTCGGGAGCGTGCGATTCAATGAGCCGGTCACCCAGAACTTTACCGTCTTCAACAATTGCCCCCTGCCGGTGGACTTTAGCTTCAAGGAGAAGGATATTCATGCCATATGTGAGCCCTGGCTGCATGTCGATCCCCGCCACGATTCGCTGCTAATCGATTCTGCGCGCAGCATCCGTTTGAAGATGCATGTCAGTGTCCGCACGATTGCCGGGCTGTTGCGCAAGATTCGGCAGAGCGATAACTTTGACATACTCATTCTGCATGTGGAGAATGGGCGAGATATCTTTATAACGGTAACGGGGGACTATCAGCCCAGTTGCTTCGGCCTCTCCATGGAGACAATGTGCCGCACGGACCGGCCATTGGGCGAGTACACGCAGGAGCAGATCAAGCAGCTGGTGAGTGCTGCTTTCGTGACTTGTAGACCCTTGAAGGTTAACTTGATACTTATTTTTTATAGATAAACGACGATTCCCCGGAATACCGAGTGACCATGCCCCGGGAGTTCTTTCTGCTGATCGATTTTCTGTACAAACAGGGACCCAAACAGGAGGGCGCCTTTCCCTCATACGACTCCCGCCAGTCGCTGGGCAGCCAGTTTAACTTGCTGCGCGATTGGCTGGATACCTGGTCGGATGAGCCATTCCGTAAGTGAACTGTTACCTTCTCCACTTCGTCTCGGACTAACCAATTCCATCTCTGATGCAGCCGTCAATGCGGAGACAGCTGCGCAGGCGCTCTTGCTGCTGCTCGATCTGCCCGAACAGGCGCTGCTGGAGCCGTTTGTCGAGGATCTGCTGACGTGCAGCAATAAGTCGCGGGCCATGGACTACATCTCCTTGCTGAGTCCGCCCAAGCGGAATGTCTTCATGCATCTGTGCATGTTTCTGCGCGCGGGCATCGAAAGCCAGTACTACGACCTGCAACAAGTTGGTGGGTGTTTATACTTGATCATCCGTCTCACTGATCAGTTGGTAATGAACCGTATGCACCTTTTCCCCATCCCCAACAGCCTCTATTTTTGGCCGCATTCTGTTGCGCAGCGGTGAGTGCACTGCCTGGATGGATTACCACAGCCGCTGCGTCCAGTTTATGCGTCTGTTCATCGACAACGATATGGAGTCTCTGGGGAATGGCAATAATGCCGCCGGATCCGGAGACAGGGCCGCCGGGCTGCAGGCATAGATCCGCAAGGGATAGTTGTTGATATTTAACTGTACGCATATAGAGTTAGTCTATTTATTTTTACTTGTTGGTACTTTGTTGGCACGCCTACAAGTAGGTGCGCGCTCTAGGCATTTATATGTACATTTCACATGTTTTTTTTTTTACCTGTTAATTGTTTGCCCGCCTTCCGTTCATTCCAACTTGGTTCCACATCCCCGAACTCACTTTGTTCTTGTTACGACTTTGCATCACACGGAAGGATTGGAAGATAGAGAGATAAGAAAGGACATCCAGAGACACAGAAGCAGGAGGCGCCAACCTAGGCCAAAATAAAAGAATTCTGTAAATAAGCTATACGAAATCCTATGTGTGTACGTCCAGTTCCGTTAAATCAATGTTTAATTGAGCACGAGATTCGCTTATTAGTTTAGATTAATGCAAGGATTCCCAAAGGGAATCGTGTTACCTCGAAGAACCCCGGTTTCAGTTGCAACTGAAAATAAATAACAGCGTTACATACAGTACAACGAACCCGAATGCTTTTTACCATTTTTTAGAATGTTTCTATTAAATACTTTGCCCGCGAAGTGATTTGTTTAAAAAAATAAATCGGAATCGACTTTAACATCGATACTATCGATAACTCATACAAAACAAGAAGACCATATAAAAAATACCAAAATCCCTACCAAAAACACCCAAAAAATGCTACTATATCGGGGTAAATTCTAAAAGTACTGTTTGTACTGTACTATATTGCGGCCGAAATTGTTATTCCCGGTGAAAAATAAACAAGAATGGCCAGTGATAAGGGTTCCATACGCTTGCCATGGCATCAGCACAGATTCGCAGGACAGTTCCGGGAACCGTTCCCTGATATGAGCCGGCCGAAGTGCATCGGATGTTTCAGCATTACTGGCAACCGGGACTACGCCAACGATGCCCGGAATGGCAGCTATTTGTACGGGCCACCGTTCCCGGATTTGCCGCTGGACCTCAACGCCGGCATAGCCGATGTCATACGTAAGCCAACGGACTTTGAGCAAAAGGATCTGGAGTTTATTCTCCGCTACATAGAGCACCACCAGGCGGAGCTGCTCCGGCCAAGGAAATGCCAACCAGAGACCTTGGGCCTCCACACTAACTTCGTTACGCTGCGCGGCATTCTCCGGCAGATAATGTGCCTGCAGTACGAACGGAACAATGAGTTCCGCATAAAGGCAACGCTCCTGAACGGCACCATATACATGGCCAAGGAGGCAACGGAAACTCAACAACTGAGGAACAAGAACATGACGACGAAGGATTGGAACATGTGCTCCTGGGGCTTCAAATTCGAGCAGTATTTGACCTGCCAGCATCCGCAGTCGAAGCCAGTGACCGATGTACCGGTCAACGAGGGTGATGAGTTCCTGGCCATGTTCAGCACCCAGTTGAACGGAATTGACTTGCTATACGGCGCCGAAATGGACTGCGTCGTCAGCAAAGAGTCAGTGTAAGTGTGCCACCTTCACTTGGAATTTTCCTACTTCATTTTTATGCGTTTATAAGTGACTTTAAGGATCCCAAAGTTCTGGACTCCATCAAGTTCGTGGAGCTTAAGACCAGCGCCTACATAAAGACAGCTAATCAGAAACGCTCCTTCGACAACTACAAATCGGCCAATTGGTGGAGCCAGTCCTTCCTGGTGAACATCGATACTATCTACGCTGGCTTACGGGACCATCAGGGAATGGTGGTTGAGATCCAGGAGTTTAACGTCCCCCAGTTGGCGCGCAACAAGCCATGGAGTCCAGCGGCAATGACCTTGTTTCTAGTGCAGTTCCTCAACAAACTGAAAGATCTACTGGAGACAATCGATGATCCCTACGCCGTGGTCCAGGTGGATTTTATTGCCTGCCAACAGATTGTGAACTACAAAGTGCTAAGAGGCAAGGAGCACCAGATCCTGCCCGACTGGTATCGCGATATCCTCAAGGCGGGCCTATAAATCTGGACAAAACAAATTAAGGCAATTAAAATAGCTGTATCCCTTTTAATTTTTTAATTATTTTCATATATTTACAAGACAATCTTAAAGCTATAATTGAAAACATCACTTCAGGTCGCTGGTGTCCAGCAGAGGAATTGCACTCGGTTCCATTCTCATGCCGCTGCTGCTGCTGGCCGGTCCGCCGTATAGTGAGTACTCCGGCAAACTGGTTGCCGAATAGACGGGACGGCGACGGTCTGGCGGAGCGCCTATGCCAAAACTTCCAAAGTCCTGCGACCCACTGCCACCGCCTAGCGATTCACGCTTCTCGATCACACAGTCAAAGAACCGCGATAGCTTCACCGAGTCCGTTGTGCCGGCGGCCAGGCTGCGCGTGTCCCTGCAATTCAGCCAGATTTCCTCCGCACCGCATTTGTCGGCTGCAAAAGAAGAAAGGCCTGTTTATTAGCAGATACCTAGGTGGTCCTCTTCGAGTCTATAGACTTACCTATTCCGCCCGCCTTCTTCACAGCCGTCTTGGGCTGCCGCTTCTCGTCAATTAGATCCAGCTTTGTGCCCATAACCAAAATGGGTGTTTGTGTGGCGCCCAGAAACTCCTCCATATCGAAGCGCGCGTTGGAGCTGGATGCAGTTGCGCATTCCGGTGCATTTGGGGTGAAAACAGTCCGCGGGGGAGACGACGAAGAGGGCGTGGAGCTGCCGCGGCATTTATACGTGTCCTTGCCCTCCTTGTTCACGATCTCGTATAGCCAGTCGAGAAGATGCTCTTGCGATTTGCCATTGGTGAGGTCGTGCACCAGGATAATGCCATGCACGCCCGCATAGAAGACGCTTCGTGTGTTCTTGTGGTTCAACGAGCCGCCCACGTCGAAGAGTTCCACGAAATAAGGCGACTGTCGGGCTGTGCCCTCCTTGAACTCGTGGATCTTCACCTGGATGTTACAGCCCACCGACCAGCCGGGTCGGATCAGGGATTCGTGGTGAGCGATCAGGTGCGTCAGACAGGTCTTGCCCACTCCTGGAGATGGGTTTTGAGTGGATTAGCCGGCCAAGCAATCGAAGGAGAAGGCTCTACATACCCGAGTCACCGACAACAACAATTCGCACTCTATTACTCATTGCGATTTTGCTGTGAACACATTTGTTGCTTGTTTTGTGTATAAAATCTATCAAAACTTAATTATTTTGTCGTGTTTAAAAACTTATCGATATTTTTATAAATACAACTGGTATCTGGTATATTCTTGAATGCCGGATGGTATATCTCGGTGATCTGAGTGCGGTCACACTGGACGACGCAAACACAAAGCAAAAAGCGAAAAGAAAAGCAAAGCAGAAGTAGGGAGAAACAGCAAGTGGGTAGAAAAGCGAAGGCAACCCGGAAAGAACAGGATGAATAACGGATTTAGTACCGGCGAGGAGGATAGCCGCGGGCACACGGATCAGACTTGCTGCCTTATCGACGACATGGAGCGGTGTCGCAACCAGGCCGGCTACGCTAGCTACAGCAAGCGCATCCAGAAAACGGTGGCCCAGAAGCGGCTGAAGCTAAGCAGCGACCCCAGTGCCCAGCACATCTACATTTGCGACCATCACAAGGATCGCATCCAATCGGTGCGAACAAAGCGGCGGCGCAAGGACAGCGAGGATGACAGCAACGAAACGGACACGGATCTGCACGAGTTTCCCGATCTCCACAAGCTGGGCGTCAGCGCGCTCCGCCGCTACAAGCGACACTTCAACGTCCAGACGCGGCAGGGCATGAAGCGGGCACAGTTGGCGGATGTGAGTTTGTACCTTCCTTTATACATAAATAGTATGTTTTGGCACAGCACAGTCGCGGTCAGCATAGTAGTAGTATTTCAACACTTGACGAAATACCTCAGCGCGTTCTCCTATTTAATCTAGTCTTTTGTTTCTCCACACCGCTTTTGTTTATTAGACCATCATGAAGCACTTCAAGACGATACCCATCAAGGAGAAGGAGATTATTACGTTTTTCGTGTACAGGGTAAAGATGGGCTCGAATAAGTTAGACCAGAAGAATGGAATCGGCAACGACACCACCTGAAGGCGTAGCGTCGGCGGCGGCGGCGGGCGGAGGGTTAACCAGGAGGAAGAGGAAGAGGAGGATGCCGACGATGTCTACTCCTTCTAACGCTAGCCATTCCGCCACCGGTCATCCAAGAGCGCTCTTACACACACACATTGTTGCTGCATTTGCCTTTGCCGGCACGTCCACGTCCCGTTCCGGCATTGTTCACCCCCACAAAAAATATATGGAAATCGAAAATATTAGTAAAATGTCCTCCCCATCTCCCGCACACACCACTGCCTCACGGATCCTACCCAGTCCAGTCCACCAGTCCAATTTCCCGAGAAACAAACGAAAAGCTGCAATGTAATTAAAACGAACAGGAAGAAAACAAAACAAAAAACATAAGTAAAAAATATTAAAAAAAAAAAAAAAAAAACGCGTAGGGAAGTAGTGGCAAACGGTGCTCGCAATAAAATATGTAGTAGTTAAACGCGATTGAATATAAACTTAGTTTTAAGCAGATTTTACAAAACTAATTGTAGCATTGGTCCGTTGTTAATAGCTCTTTATAATTATACACAACAACAACAACAAACAACCACTCACTTATACACATTACATAAAATAAACTATGTATATTTACAAGAGAATTAATACACCGAAAAAAATAGCAATTCGTATTCTTAGGCGAATCAAGGGGGCTGGAATGGCTTAGTAAAACAAACAACGAAGAGACAACCAACCAACCAAAACACCAATAAACCTTTAAATGCAATATCGATGCACTATTAAATTACTTGGGAGTTCTTGAACAACAAAAAATACAAACCACCAACCGATATCGCTGTAAGAATATGGATTATAAATAAAAGTAACTCGCAATATTTTTAAATTTAAACATCGTCTCGGTTATACATTATATTTAGAGCTCTAGCTTTAGTCTTGGTTCCAAGTAATTAATTGGAGCTACACTTGAAACAATTTCTGTTAAAGCCTAGACTGATTTTAGCCGTACTTTTAAGCCTAAATAAAACTGAACAGAAAGCATTTTCACTTATCTACGTGACTATAATCGAAAAGTATGCGTCTAGATGACTTGCGTGACTTCCTCCTCCGAATCGCTGTGATCTGAAACAGAGTTTTATGCAGATTCATTAGTCCGCTTATTCCTGGACTTACTTTAAGGTGAACTTACTTTGCTTCTTTGCAAGCTGCTGCTGCTTTTTATTGGCCTTGTTTTTGGCCCGATTTTTTCCTTTTCCCACTTTTAACGCAGCTGACTTCGAGGTCGTTGGCAAGTCCTCGTTTGTAGCCTCCTGGGGCAGCCAAGTGCTGGCGTCCTGCACCAGCTTACCCGTCTCCTGTTTGGGCTGCTCCTTGACTGAAACTTCCGCCACATTAGGCTTCTCACTGGTTTGAGCAGCATCCACCTCCATTTGGGAAACTTGGAGAGCCAGAGTCTCTTGCTTTTGACAGCCCTCCATTAGCTGCTTGAAGCTTAGCTTGTGTTTATTCTCTCCCAAAAGTGCCAGCAGTCCTTGGATCGGGCCAGTTCCCTGCAGTCGACGCTCCTCGTCTAACGCCAAGGTCTTTCTAATGAACTCCACGATTGCCTTGCAGCGAGTCGCTGCATAACGGGCACACTGCATGATAGTCCGCACATTGGTGGGCACAGTGCCGCCCGCGTTTAAAGTGCACAGCTCCTGATATGAATTAAAACTGAGCACAATCACCGAATCGGCGGCATTCTCCTCCAAGAGTGTCGGATCCACCAGTGGCTGTGGATTGCTCTTGTAAATGCAATATGTGACGCTCACGGGGTAATGGAGGAACAATAGGGGGATCAGTTCGCGCTCCTTTTCCGTATAAATGCGCAGCTCATCATCCGCATATGTGACATCCGGTCGTCGAAAGTGCATCAAGGCAGCTAATGTGGCTATAGTGCTTGCATCTAGACAAGTCAACATGGAAAATTAGTTCAGAGTTTATAATGATAGCTGTCTTTTCTCTTACCATATAGATTCCCGTCGTGGTTCAGCACATTGATGTCTACGCGGATGCACCACACATGCTTCTCGGCAGCCACGCACAAGGACTCCAAATCGAGGCAACGTGAACTGCGGAATGTGCGCTCCAGCTGGGAGTTCAGTGTAAGGAATCGCTGGTCATATGTGGACTGCATTTCGTCCAGGAATGCCACGCCACCAATGCTCACGTTCAGCTGCAGCTTACCCTCGTAGGGCCTGGAAGTAGTTGGTGCTCCCATGTCGCAGCTAACCTGGGCCAGCACCTTGGTGTCGTTAAGGGAAACCGCAACGGTGCCCCAATCCGAACCGAAGGTCAACTCCACATCGCGACACTCGTTGCAGCGCCTGCCATCAAAACGCTGGTTTTGCTTCACCGCCAACTGGATGAATTGCTTCTCCTGCTTCGATTTGCCTGGTTCGAAAAGATTGGAGTTCATAAACATCCTGGTTTTTCGAGGATCCTCGTTTTGTTTTGGATTCCGATCGCCGGCTTTTAAAAACGTGCAGACAACTTGGCCGGCGTTGCCACTTTGTTCAAATAGCTGGCAGCACTGGAACTCGTTCCAATTAACCAATCGCGTTCGAAATATTTAATAATAATGGAAAGTTTGTCCATAAATGTTTATTAGGCAAACTATTTTGATATTTTGAAATTTATTTTATTAAATACTTTTTAACTAAGGCATAGGTAAATTAATTTATGCTCATCCATTTCAATTGTAATTATCCGCAGATTTTTCCGCTGTTTTAAAATTAATGAAATTTATGAATATACTTTTTAAGTGGTACAAAACAATGTTATTATCGCGATATTTATTTTCTCAAAAAAACGCCATTGGGTGACTGGTTCAGAACCTGCTCCTCAAAAATCGAACTAGAATGGTACCCTCAAACAATCTGGCAGCACTGACTCTGAGTGTTGGTTCTTTTTTGTGCTGGTTTACTACACAAAAGTGCTGCTTGCTCGTCGCTTAAACCACTAATAAATTGATACAATTTAATAATCAGCAGCCTGTCCACGGTTCGGTTCAGTGCGTCGGGCAAAAGGAACACAATTCGCATCCTGGTGACTCTGAAACCAAGAGTGAGCAATCCTACGTGCGATTGCCTGAGTAGTGGTGTGCTTCGCGTGTGCGTGTGTGTTGGTTTGGTGCTGTCGTCGTAGCAGAAGAAGAAGCAGAAACAGCAGCAGAAAAGGAGCAGCAGCAGCAGCGAAGAAGAAGCACGGGGAGTCCAGGCATTCGCCGGATCGGGAAAAGTAAATCCAGAGCCTCAGCGCTCTCTACTGAGGAACAGTTGAAGATTAAGAAGGCAGGACAGAGAATGCAACAGCAACCGGAGTCGGGAGGCGAGGAGAGCTGGCTGGAGGAGCAATGTCATCGTGAAATCCACGGGCAGCACGATGAGTTCGAACGGGAGTATGTGCGTCAGCGAGACAACAACCTGAGCACCGTGTGGGGAGCATTCCAGGATTCGGCCACCGCCGTCGCCCAGCTTTATAGAGGTAACGTTCCGGTAACCCGGAATTCTGTCTCGAATCTCTCCCCTTTTCCACTTCCAAGGGCGTAGGCTTCCATGCTTTAACATTTTTTTTTTTGTTATGTTCTTTGTGTTTCCATTCGGTCATGTGTGTGATTGTGTGTGTCTGTTGAAATGTGTGTGTGTGTGTGTGTGTGTGCGTGTGCAGTCTCTCTTCAAAAATAGTTTTGGGCGTATTAATAGAACAGCCAGAGGAAGGAGAAGAATAATAAGAAGAAGAAGCAGCAGCAGCCCGGCTTTCATGCAACTCCCCCTCCCCCTCTCTCAACCGCTCTCGCTCTCCCAATCTACGCATTATCAAAATGCAGAAAAGGGCTTTTTTGTTTGTGTTGTTGGAGCGGGGCGGAGAGAGATGCAATAGAACTGCTAGCCAGAAAAAGAGAGATGGCTAGAGAGGCACGGCGACGGAGACGAAGACGACGGCAAGTGCAATGGCAGAATAGGGAGAGAAGGCATCTCAGCAGCTGGAGGGCAGAGGCGTCAAGTATTTTCCCTAATGTTGTTGTTTGCTACTTTCTTTACACTGTCTTCTTGTTGTTGTTGATATAATTAATCAACATGTGCGTGCAGGCGAAAGTATGTGTGCGTGTGTGGGTCGAACAGCTGTTCTGCTTTCGTCATTGCGTTCGACCTGGCTAAAAAAGGGAATAAATATATTTTTTTCATTTAGTTAATAATTTTTTATATTGCTTTTCACACACTGTGTCGTGTAGTATTCATCTCTTTTTTAATTTTATTGCAAATTATTTTGGGTTATGACAGTGAGAGCCTATCGCCATCCCACTTCCACTTGATGCAAAGGTTTCGGCTTTTTCTTGTCCTGCCTCCACTGCTTTTCGGTCGATAACGGCACAAGGGAGGTAGCCTCCGCCTCCTCTTCGACAGTCTGTTCTCTTCTGCTCTTCCCTTTCTTCTCTTGCTGTCGTCCTTTTTCCTCCCATGCAGCAGGTGTGTGCAGGGAGGCAGAATGAGAGAATAATAATGTAGAGATGGGATAAACTAGACAAAGGCAAAAGCAAAGAGAAACGTACGATCAACATTTTGCTGTCCTGATTTGGTCTCCGATATTGCGCATTACAAATTTGTCAGCCAAGGATTTTCCTTCTTATTTTGTTCTTATCAAGTTAATTATTTATTTCAACTTAATTAGATCATGTTAGTAACGATCCAACCATTAAACTCGAGCAATTTTTCAATAAAATTTGTATCTTGTTTTTTGCAGAGCGCTCATCGAACACATTTTCCTCATCAGACACAGGCGCCCTTTGGCTGCCCTTCCAAACCGCAGCTGGCACTGTGACAACTCTCTACAAAGGTAAGCTTGCCTTCAGAGCCAATCCACATGCTGAGGCTTAACCGATCCGATCTCTTCCAGAATCATGTGATGGTCTCAAACGCACCAGCGACGCTGCCGTTCAGTGCGGCTACCAAAGACGCACTCGCGAGTTGGCCGATTGGGCGCGCAGCAAAAAACGCCGCATGATCCGACGCGAGGATCTATTGGCCTATTTGGCTGGGAAACCTCTACCGCCATCCAATACAAATCCACATGCCAATCGTCGGTGAGTTGCTAAAGCCTTACTTCACGAACAAAATGCCTCTAAAAAGATATATATTTTTTTGTTCTCAGCTCACCCAAGCCGGAGCATCATCAGAGCGGCAGTGGCGGCTCCGGACTTGGATTTCACAGTTCCGGTCTGGGCTTAAACAGTGTTCCGCCATCTGTCGCAGGCGGCGTTGGTCACTTGCTATCCGCCGGCGCAGGTGGCGGCGGTCAGGCGGGAGCGGGCGTAGCTCCCGGTGGTGGAATAGGAGATGATTTGCACACCTTCAAGGAGGCCTTAGTTCTGCGTCCACGGTTGGTTTTATTTTTGTATATCTTGAAATGTTTTGGACATTTGTTTGATTAAAGTGTTTGGGAATTAAACATTTTCCTAGATTTCTAAATTTATGATATAACATTACCTAAATCATATATGGATTATATTTTCAGCGGTCCGGAACTATTTGCATTTGTTGCCAACGAAATTGCGCGCCATTGCAAGCGTCCGGGCAGTCCCATTGACGACAAAATGGACATATGTCATTACAGCAGTAAGCGCCAGCGCTTCATGTAATCCCATCCACACCCCAGCCCCATCACCCACAGTAAGCCAACAAAACTACACACACACACAAAGGATCTTTCCTTCTGGGATTAAATTATATGGAAATTGAGTGAACGCTAAGAGAGATCCTGCGGACAAAAACAAACAAAAAAAATTGTATATTATTTTTTAATTACTTCGTTTAACTTTTTTTTTTTTTTTTAATTATTATTTTGCCCTCCCGTTCAGTCCTTTCACATGCAGCATATGTACGTAAAACACAAACACATACATACATAATGTTAAGTTATATTTAGTTCGTAGCTCTTAAGTAAAAATTATGAATTAATGCCGACGATAGTGATGATAGACATGATGTTGATGCCCAAAGAGTGGGCAATATATATCGCCAACTGTTGATCATAATTTTGTCATTGTCTTCATGGGCGGCGTAACGACAAAAAAGTAAAAATAACAAAAAAGATATATCTGTTATAGGCCAGCTGTGCGTCTGAATTAAGATTAGGCAAAGGAGTAAAGTAAATGTGTTGTAAAATGCATGCCCCTCTAATCTATTTATACATATACCACCCACGTATATGAATAGTTTACGATTATATATTATCGATGATCCATACTGTTCGGTATACAAAAACATGTGTAGCAAACGATCCGAATGAAATTTTCTAAAGCCTAGTACTAACATCGATGGGAAAATGTTGTAAGCGGAAAAACTTCAGATTCAGATTTTTCCTTCTGTCGGGTACTAAGATGAACGAAATATTGTAACAACAACAATTAGCTGTGATTTTGTAAGCGAAATAAATCAATTGTATTTATTTTGCACAGAACAAAGGATGTAAAATTTAAAGAATATAACTTTTCTTTTTCGCATGGAAAGCTTTTCCGGATGAAAGAAAATAGTTTGGAGTTAATAATTTATGCAATTTAAAGTTCAATTGACATTTTAATTAGGTAAAAAATCAGTTTCTCTTTAAAAAGTTTGTTTACAAACATTTTGAACCCATTTTCTTAAATTTCTTTGGTTACACTTAAAATTTGATAAGCGAATTTTGTCGATGTTAGTACTAAGCCTAAATAAGAACCGGAGTGCAAAGCAAAGCATCAAGTCGAGAGTCGAAGTGAAAGTCCTATGAAAATATTGCGTTGTAATTACATGTACTAAAATAAAAAATAAAACCTAAACAATTATAATTATAAAGAATTAAAAACAAGCAATGAGAAATTAAACATGAGAAAATCATATAAAAGAAATTAAAAAAAAAAAAACAAAGCAAAAATTGTAAGTTAAATAAAAACATACGAAAAAAAATATTTAAACAAAATATTAAAGGAAATTGTTTTATGGGAGGAAATTATATGTGTGTTTACAAACAGCAAACTAAAATTATAACCTCTGTGAGTGCGTTTAAAAAAATGAAAAGTTACCACAATTTCACACATTGAAATTCATTGCTATTTTTATTTCGTATTTCGTATTTATATTAATTACATTTTGTATATATATTGGGTGTATATATATATATATATAATTTTATTTCCATTTAATTTCGTTTCTTGATTTTTGTTGACTGCTCAAAGCTGGCGAATATGTTCGTTTTGAAGGTTCTTTCGGTTGCCGCAACAAAGGAATACAAGATAAAACATGTCATGTAAGTAAATAATAACTGTTAGAATACACTGCGTTTTACAAATAAGTTTAGATTCGTATTCAGTTCAAGAAATTCTACTTTTGAAAACCAGAAACCTTATGAGACCTCAATTCATTAGAGTTGAAGGTTTATAGTTCAAATCCGATTTGATTTCAAGTGAATCTGCATTAACTACAGACTCTGCAAGCCACCCAGGAATGTCCCTAAAACGCACTGTTTCTAGCAATTACCCACAACTATACAAGTAGATGCGCTATAGATTAAGCGATGAAAGTGTGTGCCAGTTGCAGCCCTAATTATAAACATTTATGGAACAAATATATATATATAACTTCTTTTTATTTTTGTTTGTATTGTTTTTATGTGTTGTAACTTTTTCTTTGTCCCATTTTTGTCTTCCTTTTCGGAGAGAAACAAAGACACACAGTCCTCCGGTAACTTTTTGTTGGTTCGAAACAAACAAGTTTAACAATTGAATTGAAGAGCTAGCAAGAGTTCCTTCTCTACAAGTATGTGTGTGGTTTTATTAAATACATATGGATATTTCTTCATATTGTATATTATATATATATATATAATTCATTTGATTTACTTAATAGCTAAGCATGTATGTGTGTGTGTGTGTTGTAAACGAAACAAAAATATATATATTTGCATAGATAGATCTGTATTGTTTGCGGCATGCCATATATAACCCATGGATCTTGGTAGAATTTCAGAGAGTTAACAATAAATTATAGATTGGTATGTTACGACGATAATCGATACTTGTTTTTCTTTTGTTTTTTGCGGAATGTGTGTGAGAGAGAGAGTGTAATGTGTGTAAGTACTCAAAAATTGAATAATTTTAGCTTTATAACTTGGTATTTAAACTTAATTCCCTTTCCTGTTTAGTTGCAACATATCTCTCGATCTAGACTTTAACAAATTACACTTTCGAATAGTTGAATTTTTCACACTCGTTACTTTCATTTCATTTATACAAATAACAACCAGGCTAAATACATAGTTTTACTAAAATCCCCGCCCACTGAGAACTCAGCCTCTTTTTTTCAGTTTGTTTCTTTTTTCTTGAACTTTCTTTTCTCCTTTCTCCATCAAATAGAGCGAGTCAAAAAGATAGAGACAGCAAGAGAGGGAGAGAGAGAGAGTGGATGGGCGAGGAAACTAATACACACTTTCAATTTGATTTAAAAAAAATATATAATAAAAGTTATCTTTAACGCTTGACGCTTGTCGCCGCTTCTGCTGAACGTTTGTAGTTTTCTGTTGAAATTTGTATGTTTTTGGTCGTGTTTTGGAACCGAAACCGAAACTTGCGAATCAATAGTGAATAATAATGGAGAAAGAAATCTGGTCAACCATCTTAAACCATAATGTGTTGGGGTAGAAAAAAGCGCAGCAGCACCAGCAGGAGGAACAGGATGATGTGTGTGTCTATCTAGAACTGCACCCAGTTGGCGTTGGCGTTGGCATTGGCCGCGTTCTGTTGTCCCTGGTTGCCACTGAAAGTATATGAGATATCTATAAGTATATTATATCTACAAGTATAGTATTTTCAGACTCACCCTGCGGATGCATAATCGGTCCATTCGGATCCTCCGGCAGGTCTGTGTGCAGGCGAGACGCCGGGACTTTGCCGCACCGTCGTGGCTGCTGCGGCTGCCGGTGGTGGAGCGATCTTGCCCAGACCACCGGGTGGTGGTGGCAACACGCCCGATGAACCCTTGTTCTTGCCGGTGCGAGAAGTGCCCTCGGAGCCGTCCTTTTTCTGCATTCCAAAAAGAGAGAAAAGCTTGTTAATTAGGCTCGTAAAAGAGGGTTTGGTTTCCTTGAACACCCACCGTTATTCTCATATTGATCTTAATGGTCTCGCCCTCCTTGAATCCGAGATCAAGCTCCTGCTTGGGCTCTGTTTTCTCCTTTTCGATTTGCTCCTGATTCTTCACCCACTTAAAGTGATCCTGCAGCGCCACATTTAGGTCAAAGGAATCCGATCGATCGCCAAAACCCAAGCCAAGGAATGCCGAGCGACCATTATCATCCTGGACGCGGATCACAAAGTACCGAGAGCTGTCGGATACCGCCTCGATGGCAACGCCGGGATATGTGTCGATGGGGCAGTTGGCAAACAGTGCGCCACTGGTCTTGTCCTCCAGCTTTAGAATGCAGGCGGTGCCTTTGGCCACCAGCCGCATTCGGCCTGTCCAGGTGGGCTCCTTTAGATTCCAATCTGCCGCTCTGTGTAAGGGGAAAAATGGTTACCAATTAGTTAAAGTATCCATACTATATACATATTTGGAAGGGTTTAAGATCACACACATCCGATATACCAAATTCTTATCGATCCGTAAAATCGGAAAGTAATCATTTTCAAGGGGCACCAGCACTGGCACTCTTTTATTAGTTAACCCCGCCGCCACTTATGTACACCTGAGCAGTTGACTGAGGAATAAGTAGCGGTGGCAACAACAAAAAGAAAACAAAGAAAGCATTAAAAACCAACAATTACACACACGCAGTGAAGCTTTTTTCGTTGTTTTTTTTGGATACGTGTAAGGGAAAATGTACAAGAAAAACCCCAAATGTTTTTATTGTTGCAGCCTGCACACACCGCACACACAAAAAAAAATCAATTGGAATTGAACTTCAAAAGAAACAACAACAACAAGAAGTCGGGTGTTTTAACCTTGGTTAAAAACATAATTTATGCATACACACACGGAAACGCGCACACACACACACGAGTGCAATGTGGGGGCGTCTCTCTCTTGCACTTGCAAACGAAAACTTTGAATTTAGAATCTCTCTGGCGAAAAGTGAAAAATAAGCAGTCACTTTTTTCGTTTCGATTCGTGTCTTTTCGGGCCTTTCCCAGTGGGTTGTTGACTCACCTATAGCCTCGATTGCTGGCGCGCGGTGGTATTTTGTAGATGAACACCTCCGGCTTCACGATCAGCACACTTTCGTATTCCATCTTATTACAAATTCAACTATCTTTGATTTTGTTTATTATCTCAATTTTGCCAAGTGTTTTTTTTTTTAGCTTAGAGCTTTCAATGAGTGTGACCGTGGTGGCTGTTATGAAATATACCACGCGAGTCACCAGAAGAATATACACTGCATTGGTATATCTTATATTATTTATACTTTTTATTATATTGCTGTTATACATTTAAAAATTTTAAAAAATAGTATTATTAACACACTCATGATTTATAAAACTTTAAACAATAGAAAAGAAAAATAATACTTAAACAATTAAAATGACAATATTTAAGTGGT
This sequence comes from Drosophila ogumai, assembly GCA_018904815.1. Taxonomy (NCBI): domain Eukaryota; kingdom Metazoa; phylum Arthropoda; class Insecta; order Diptera; family Drosophilidae; genus Drosophila; species Drosophila ogumai. The sequence goes on along the minus strand of JAEIIJ010011756.1, from coordinate 7,770 downwards.
GCCCATAAAATACCATTTGGATTGGACGGACGGTCTCACCTACCAAGCCAAACTTATCGATATACATCAGTCTAAGACCGGCAATGAAGCGATTTTCTGTGTAATTTGTTAAAAAGTTTATTAAAAATGCCGCCCGGAACGCAAATAACGAGCGACAGCGACCTGGACGGAGTCCTCGAGGAGTTCAAGCAGCGCGAGGAGCGCCAAGAGCGCCGCAATAGCGTTGGCTCCGCCAAATACTCCTGCAGTATTGGCAATTGTGAGGCCACCTTCAAGCGTTTGGACCAGTTGGACCGCCACGAATATCACCATACGGGAATTGTAAGCCTTTACCAACGACTCCAAGCCATATACGTTTATGCTTTAATGATTTCCCCTGCAGAAAAAGCACGCCTGCTCGCACGAGGGCTGCGACAAGACCTACTCGATCTTGACGCATCTGAAGCGCCATTTGCGGAGCACCCACGAAAGACCGGAGGCGGCGGCCCAGAAGACGGTCAAGTGCTTGCTGGAAGAGTGCGACAAGATGTTCATTTCCTTCAGCAATATGACGCGGCATATGCGCGAGGCTCACGAGAGTCCACGGGTCTATCCGTGCAGCCACTGCGACAGCAAATTCTCGCAGAAATTGAAGCTGAAACGCCACGAGATTAGGGAGCACACGCAGGACTATCCGTTTCGCTGCACCAAATGCGCCAGGGGATTCTACCAGGAGTGGCAGCGCGAGAGCCACGAGGGCAGCTGCAAGCTCTACACATGTCCGTCGTGCCCTTTGACCTTCGACAAGTGGTCGCTGTACACCAAGCATTGCAAGGACACGCAGCACGGTAAGAATCGACATCGGTGCGAGCATTGCGGCACTTGCTACAGCAAGCCCAGCGATCTGAAGCAGCACATCGAGGCCAAGCACAAGGATTCGGAGGCGAGCTTCACCTGTTCCGAGAAGGGATGCAACAAGACCTATTCCTACGAAAGGAATCTCCGCCAGCATGTGCTGTCTGCCCATACGGGCAGGCGTTTCGAGTGTCAGGCGTTTGATTGCGGACGCTGCTTCAGCAGTGCCCAGAATCTGGCTAAGCATGTGCTCAGGGACCACAAGAATGCCAAGGATAAGACGGACGAAGATCAGGATGCTGAAGAGAAGCAATCCAAAGCAAAGGAAACACCAAGCGCCAAAGACAAAAAATCCAAATCTCGAAAGCGACGTCGCGATGCTGGCCGCAGCAAACAGTCCAGACTGTCAAAGCTAGCCTGCCTTCAGCTCAAGGATAAGGCTGAAGAGGAGGCGGTAAGGGAGCGTGAGCCATTGGCACTGGAAAAGGTCACCCAGTCGCTGGAAACTGATCCCGTTGAGGAGTTGCTGGTACAGACTCTGCAGGACGAAGAGGAACTGGAGTAAAAAAAACAAAAACATTATTGAGACCTTAAGCAAAACCAACAGAAAAGGAAGTGGAAATAATATCTCAAACAAGACACAATCCTTACAGATGAAGACAAAATCTGTACAAAAACGAAGAGTCCTTAAAAACAAAGGTCAATACATAGAAGAAGCCATGTACAAACTACAAAATAAACTAGGACAAGTTTCTCTAATCCTTAAATTATTCATGAAAACCTGCTACTTCAATTTCATTTTGAATTTGAAACTTCTAAATAGAAAACCAAACATTCCAATTAGCTATATAGTTTATCTGGTTTCTGTTTTATTAAACAAATTCTAAAAACAAAAAAAAATATGTGTGGGATGGCCGAAAGACAGTAAGGAAAGGGAGCAGTACAATGGAAGTTGGATTGGCTGGACTTGGGAGTGGAGCGAGCGGAACTAGAGGGAGTTGATGATCTTCCGGCTGCGCATTTGCTCCAGCCAGTGCTCGTATTGCTGCTCCGGTGTCTGTGGCTCCTGGTAATAGTGCTTTGGCGGCTCGCCCTCCTCCAGTCTCACAAAATAGTGACAGTGCTTGTACTCCACGTGACCGAAACGACCACGGGCATGCCGCCGCATTCCTTTGAAGACGCGTCCCTTGCCCACAAAGGATTCAGCTAAAAAAACAGATAACACTCATAGGTAGGCTTCACATTGGTATGGAATGATTCAGATGAACCCTTACCTATCCACAGATTGCTTTTGTACTCAACATTGTGACGCTGCACGGCCATTTCCTGGGCCTCCAGTATAGTCTCCTTCACGTCGGTGGCCCCCTTCTTGAGCACGAAATTGAGTTGCTTTAAGGCCTCGTCGACAGACATGCCCCGGACAAAGGCGGCGATGTACCACATCTTGTCCGGACTGTATTTAATATTGGAGCGCATATGGCAGACGTACTGAAAGGAGAGCGCATTAAGATAGGATAATCGCTGGGTATTCGTATGGCTTACAGCCTTCCGTGGCTCCTCGTCCGTTTCCTGCGGCGGATGCACTGTTTTGTTGTATTCCAGCCACTTGCGCGGCCCATAGTTGTGTTTATTCCATTTGGCACACAGAAATCCGCCCGCAGCTCCCGTGTGAATGGATTTATGTTGGAAAGCAGGTGGCGACGATAGCTGGCTTAGCATGGGCGCTGGTGTTTCTCCTGTTTTGAGCAGCGCCGCTCCTTGCAGCGGCTGCAAGCGCAGCTGCGTCATCTGCCGGATCACCTTGTGCATCTTTCGGACCGGTGTGTTCGTTGGATTCCTCTCAAGAAATCGGGAGAATTCAATGGGAAATGCGCAGACCTTTTCTTGGTCGCGTAATCTGGCAGCCAGTGTGGCCGTTGTTCGAAGTCACAAAATACCAAGGGACTCTAAGCGCCAGCTGTTAAGCTGCGGTCACACGCTGAACTGAAGGTTAGTATTTTTTAAATAATATTAATTAAATTTTAGTAAATTAAAAAAAAAAATTAAAGAAAATAAAAAAGTAAAATATTCAAGTTTAAGAGATTCGGAATCTGGGTACTCAGTGTGGCTTGAATTTTGAAATAAACTTTAGGTAAAGGAAAATAACTTAAAAAAAACCTTTTTTTTTAAATTAATTTAATATAAAAAAATATTTGAATAAAAATTTAGATAGCTGTGTTAGTTAGTTATTATTATGCATTTTATTTAATTTCTTAGGCTTAAATAACTATGAAAAAATTAAAAGTAAAATTTAATATTGCCTTATAACATTTATTTTATTCAAAATATATTTAAAAAAATATGCAAACATTTTTTTTATTGTTAAAAATAAATTAGAAAAAATATAATATACAAAAAATAAGAATATAATACATTATAATATTATAAAGGATATAAAAAACAAACAAACATTCAAACCCTCCACCGACCACAACGTCGACGAAACAGAATAACGAGCTGGCAGCCCGAATGTATCTCATGGATTGCCTGCAATCCGCCACTCGTTCGCGTACAGCGAAACCCATCAGATGGTCGTCGTGCGGAGCGCGAGCCAAATTCGAATCAAGTCGAGAGCGCCCGATTTCAAAGATTTAAATAACCGATCGTGTGCATATGCAAATGTAATTTGGTAATTAAAATGCGAAAAGCGAAGCTATTTTTGTGCGATTCTGTTCGTTTGTTTGTTTGTTTGTTGGTGTGTCGGCAACGTCAGTGGATTTGTTTGTTTTTACGTGGCATTGCTCAGTCTCATTTAGCCGGCAAATTGCAATAAAATATAAAAATGTTAACCAAAATCAAAGCAAATGAGCAAATTTAATTTCAAGCTCCATGTGGTGTTCTATATATTTTTTGTTGTTGTAAGGAAATGCCTCGGCATTCTATAAGTCCCAATGGTTTCTATATATTTTTTTTAAATACAAAAAATATAGTTTAATAAATAAAAGAAATAAATAAAAGAAAATTCATAGATCCCAATAAAAAATATCATGATTATCCAAAAACATTTATTTTAAACATTTAAAATGTTATACAAGAAATTTAAAATAATAATACAAAAAAACAAAAACTAGCTTCAATTGTTTATTAAATTTAAAAATAGTTTTCAATAGAATTTAATAAACATATAAATATATTTGGTTTGCTTTTAAAGTAAATTCCGTTTAAATTTAACCATTTTTGAAATTTATATTTAATAAATTAAAGTAAATTTTTTAAATAAATTGTAGTTAAATATGGAAAAAGTGTGATTTGTTGTGTCTCAGCCCAAAATCTTGCATATTATATTTTTAATATCAGGCCGAAGCTAGTATGCCCTTCAAGTTTCAATTTTGTTGAGCTTCAAAATTTAATAAATAAATAAACAAAAGTAATAACAAATTCAGCCTGCAGAGTAGGAAATATATCAAAACTATATTTGTGCCAAAGTAAAGTAGCTTCTTTGCAAGTCAACCAGAAAGAAGACCCATTAAGTGTATAGAAAATGAGATCTGTGCAGTCTCATTTATGCAGCAATGCTTCCCACACAACACCTTAAAGTCAGTTTCCTTTTTTTTTGTGTTTTTTTTTTGTCGCGAGTGGGAAGCCCAAACATAGATAATGAAAAAATAAACTTTGCTATCATTTTGGCCGTTAGAGAGCTTTGAGATTGCGTCTCTCCGCTGGTGCCGTGTCTCTCACCTGTGTAGGCGATCTGGCTGGCTCAGCGCTGATGCCTCTATGTATCTGTCTGCCGCTGAGATGTATCTAACAGATAGTTTCTCGCTCGCGTAGTCGGTGTCTAAATGCTGCGGCGTTCACTGCTAAGGTACGAGCTCGAGCACGAGCCGGAGCACGAGCTAACTAGCTGAAATAAAAACTAATTAACAAAAAGACGAGTTGCGATAAATACAAATAAATAATTTAAGAACGCGGCGTGATTAACACATTTTTTGTTCGAGTGAAGAAAAACCAGTGCAACAATAATAATAATTGTAATATAAATAAATCAAATAAATGTTCACATCAAAGACGAATATAAAGTGACTCAATATACAGCTTTAACCTTTGTGCAAGTGCAAACTCAGCTAGTTTTTGGCCAGTGTAGGCAAAAGATCTCTATATGCACGTCTCTCTATATATGTATATAAATATATATATATAGATATACACCTAGTTATAGGCGGTGCTGGGCGTAGCTCGCAGCATCAGTATCCAACTTTTCAATTTATTTTTAGACAAATGATGTTTTTTTTCTGCTGCTGATGTGTTTTTTCTGCACCATCTGTCTTTTTCGGTTCTGGTAGAAACTCCAGTACAGATTTTAAGCCAATAGCTGAAATATTATCCTAAGAAAGCATAGGGATAAATCTTGAACCGATTTAACAATGATTTCATTTCAAAGCCAGTCCAGATTTGGCGGCTAAGAATTTCTCTAAATTTCTTTTCATTTCTTTCGATTTCTCCAAGTCTTTATGCAAATTTGCAACTAGCAACTGTTGGCTTACAAATGAGTTTGTTTTTTAGAATAAATTTCGAATTTTAGTTTTCTTTTTATTTGCAATTTGTGGCCTACACACATTGTGAATGCAGCTCATGTGATCAATTGTTGGAATATATACACATATATTCCCACACCATATGGCGTTCGTTCTACAATCATTTTTTAATTATTTATTTCTATGAATGACAGGGGCGACAGAGTCTATCAATGAACTCGTGTGGCGCCCATACACTTGCCGGAAAAACTATACACATGCAGTGTATTAGGTGGTGAGCGGAAAATGAAAATGTGTCAAATGTCACCTGCACTTAAACATAAACGCCCACGCCGTTGCCGCCTACGACTTGTTTTTATATTTTCTGTGTGTGTGTTTTTTTTTACTCTTTGAAAATTTAAGGCAACTGTAGCTTGGTCACACTAACAGAAAAAACGAGACATGTTTTATCATGAAAGCATAAAAGAAATTTAATTAGAAATGGTAGAGTTAATCCCAAGGAATTGTGGTTGTCAGTCAAGTTTTTTTTAATTATTTATAATATTAATATTTAAAAACCAGACTTTCTTAAAATTCTTATATTTAAATATTTCGTATTTCCTTGGCATTTCTTAACTTATTTCCCGTGTGCTGGTGTGTGTGGGAAGGGCTGTCCGCTGTCCGTCTGGTTTTGTGGCCTGTCCGTTATTTGGACGTTTTTCGAACAACCTGTTTTTTTTTTTTTGGGGCCCCCATTACGTCATTTAAATGAGATGCTGAACCGAGTAAGAACGCCAAAAAGCTTAAAAGCAAACACACACTCGCAGAAGAAACCGTCAAAATGCTAGAGAGACAACAAATCTGATTTCAAAGCTGATTTGCCAAAAACAAACAAACGACTAAATGTTACCCATGTTTAACCAAGAAAATTTTAAAAAATATTTATTTAAAAAAAGTGCAAATGTGTATTAATAAAGAAAAACCCAATCGAATTTATAAGTTCATTTAAAAACAAAAATAAAACCGTTAATAAACCAATTTAAAGTGAAACTAAAGTTATAGAATTTAAAAAACCAAAAAAAACCATGTGTGGATGACATAATTTTCTTCCTTGAAAAGCCACGCAGAGTTGTGAAAATAAATGGAAAAGTGTAATAAAGACCAATTTGGTATATCGTAATTGCCTCGATATCCGACCAGCCCTAACCACCCCGCCCACCTATGCGGCGGCGGTGGCTCAAGGCCGCCAGATTTCGTCGCTGAGATAGAGAGACAACACACACACACATGCACACTCTGAGATCGGAGAACTGAGAGTTGGAGAGCTGCTCTGCTCTTTGCTGAGTTGAAGAATATTTGTTTTTATTTTATTTTTTTTTTTGTTTCCCCACTGATTTTTGTGCTCAAGCTTTTTTTCGGCCAAGGTTGGATTTATAAGAAAAATAAAGCTTGACGCCGCCGTGTGTATATATTTTGACCATATGTTATAGTAATATTCTCGGTCCCGATCGACAGCTGTGAAGATGCAAGCGTGAAATAGCCCGAGTTTCTTGATGCAAGCCCCACGAAACCGAAACAATCGAAAGTTTAATTAGAAAAGAACTCAACGCGATCAATAAAAAACAAAAGCAAACAAATTCGGAGCAGCAAATCACAGGATGAGGACAAGGACAAGCATGGACCTGTCCTGGCTGCTGCTGCTAGTCGCCGCCCTGTCCACCACCACCACCGATGGCTACAACATCGATCTGCCCAGTTACGTCCGCTTCCGGCAGGCCACCAATTCCATGTTCGGATTCAGCATTGCGATGCACAAGGGACGCAGCAATTTCTTCAGCAATCAGAACAAGTGAGTAAAAACGATTTATATTTAAAGCATATTTTTTTGAAAAGAATAAACCCGAAGATTATCGGGTTCATGTCATAAGAAATTTACCCAAAATGTTGGGGAAATGCTCCAGGCTGCAATCATTTCCCTTTGCATTATTGCATTATCATACAGTCTCGCCAGAATTATTTATCTGGCATTTCACTGAGAGAAATTGGGAAAATTATTGGGAAAATATATAAAATAGGTGTACATATGTATATAAATATTATTTTTTATTAGGAAAAGATTTCATAAAGAAAACACTTGAAGATTTTGTCAAAATCAAGAAGCTGGCTCTTTTTAGTTTTTCATTTAATTTTTAATTACACTGAGGGAAAAGGAAAGTAATTGGAAAAATATTTAAATATAATATAGTATATGAATATATATGATTTAAATGATTTAATTTTTAATTAATTTAAGACCATCAGAAAACACTTAAAGATCTTCTCAACATCAAGAAGCAGGCTCTTCTTTAGTTTTACTTTTAACTTTTTATTACGTTTTTTTTAAATTTTGTTTTAAATATACAATTAATAAATAATTTTTTTTATAAAACTTTCTTAAATTATT
>JAEIIJ010011747.1:0-44729 GCA_018904815.1 Drosophila ogumai | reverse complement strand
TGTGTGCTGCATCAGGGGCATCGAGTCCAGGATAGCTTCCTGGTTTTCCTTCGCCCAGCAACGTGACTGTGCAAAGTAGAGGAAGAACAGCTGTGTGTTGCTGAAGTTCAGCTGGGGAAGAGTTTCCTTTTGCAGAAGGGGACCCAGCCTGTAGTCCTGCAGCTCCAACCACTCCAAATAGGCCTTGAAAGCAATGTTGAGGCCACTGCTCTCGGCTATGATTTCCCTGAGCCTCGTGACATTACGGAACTCTCCTGGTTCATTGTACAAATAGCTACTGTACTGAGCCCGCTGGCATTCGCTGACGTTTCGGTATCCCGCCATGGTCAGCTCATTCCACTGGGAAGTGGCTTGTGGGTGACGGTTCCATCCCTCGTCGTCGAAAGCCTGGACCAAGGAACTGGCCAATCGCTGACCCAACAAGGCGTATTTCAGCGCCCTAGGATAGTAGTAATTGTAGTAGGGAGGCTGGAGGAGTCCCCAGCCAACTAGAACTGCCTGCTGGCGGGGAGCCAACGCTGTCCGCACCTCGAAGGCATCCAGGATGCCATGCAAGTCCTGGCCAAAATCGTTACCGTTTAAGCTTTCAAACTGTCGTCTGGAGCGATATTTAAGCACAATCTCCAAGCGACGCCAGAAGTCGTCCTGTTTCTGGAACTGCAGGTCGGAGAGGTCCAAACTCTGGTAGTCCGGCAGCAGGGCGCGATACTGGGAGAGTCTGGTCCTCACCGCCCTTCGATCGTTCTCGTCCAGCCATTCCACATGCATCTGCTGCTCGAGTGCCTTGATTACGTCGCGAAAAACTGCGTCCAGATCATGTTTGGCATTGTCCCGCTGCACCTGGCGCTGGAACATCTCGCCCAGAACTTGGGGAAAGAGACGCTGCGTTATTTGGGCGCACTGGCGAGCGCGCTGCGAAGGAGGTTCCTCCGGAGGCTGGTTGAGCTCGTTGATTGCTACGTATATAATGTAGCCACCAATAGTCAGTCGGTTGGTGACCTTCACTGTTTGTATCAAATGCTTGATGTATTCCGGGGATCGCAGGTAGACCGAATTCGCATATGGATTCTCTAGGACCAGCTCTACAAACATCTTAAAGTCCAACACATTTCCCATTTCATTGGTCAGTTCGTTGAGATTCGTCCCTCCCCTTTGGCGGTGTAATCGATCCTGGCCTGTTCGCGAACGAGCTCCAAATATTGGGCCGGAAGCGGGCGGCGGAAGCTCCTCCTCGGACATTTGAATATCCTGCTCTCTCAATCGCTTGCAGAGTTGAAATTCAAAGCGCACAATGTCTCTGGCAAAGCGGTCCGCCTCTCCCGTGTCCACTCTGAACCAATCCCGTAGGTTTTCAGCCACCTGCTGTTGGACCCGCTGGTAGACCTCGTCCGTCACTTGCGCCTCCTTGGTGGCCACCACATTGCAGTGCTCCTCGGGAATTAGGGTGAGCTTTGGCTCTCCAAAATATATGCTATTCCCTTGCATATTCTGCAGGTTCAGATCGATTTCCAGTCCCAGAAGAATGTCCAATCCGTATCTCCTCTTCACATCAGCCAAAGTATGAACCCAATGGCGGTTCTGCTGCCAGTTGGAGTTTGGAACATTCCGCAGTCCGCCATTGTCCTTCAGAATCTTTGTGAGGAAACGGCGTCTTTCGCCAGCATTTGCCTCGACGGCCACGCAGGATTCATAGAAGGCTCGAGCTTTCCTCACATTTGCCATACTGGGTTCACTGTAGCCGTTTGGGTGACGCAGCGGCGGCAGTGGTTGTGTGAGCAGCTGCTGCAACTGGTCCGAGATCCTGGTCTCCATCACTTGCTGGGCGGTGTACAGCTCCCCAAGACGCAGCTGGCGCTTGTGGTAGTCTCCCCAGTGACCGCAGGCGTACTCGAAGAAATCCGTGCAGGGATCGGCGCTCTGGTTCATGTACTTTTGCATGTCCGAGGCCATCAGTTGGCGGGCCATGTGCTCCTCTCTAGTATCCGGCTTGGCTCCACCCTGCATTTGCATTCGAGTCATACCATTATTGCTATTGTACCGGGCTCCAGTCACGACGGAATGCTCGATTCCGTAGAGGAACAGGCACTTGAGGAGCACACTCATACAAGCGCTTCTGGTAGCTCCCATCTTGGCGTTAAAAAATCGACTGAGCTGCGGTGTTTCGAGGCTTGATAAGCGACGGATCGGAAGCTTCCACAGGCTGGGACTTGAACCTGCGAGAATTGGGTCAAGTTCGCTCTCAGTCCCTGGGGGTTATCGCACCCAGCGAGGCTTTAAAATCCGCGAGAGAAGTAAACAAACCTGGCCTCACGAGCCGAGAACTTGGCATTGATGGGAAATCAACACGAATCACTTGGTGACAAGGTTTTCCTCCTATCAACGAATGTTGTAATTCTGCCGTCCGAGAGGAAGGGGGTATAGTCTTTCCCAGAAATAAAAGCATTTCGCAATGTGTTTGTATATTAACTAGCAACAGGAAAACTAGCCGTGTGATTCTAGAGATTTCTTTCCTAAGAAAAACGTTCAATAAACAAATAGGAATTGGTAAATTTTTTAGGAACAGGATATATTTTTATTGTTATTATTTTTTAGTATATACTGCACTTGGTGGCGGGATTCATGGGCGATCCAATCGGGCACCGAAAGTCTCTAGCAAACTCTACCGAATTCCTCAAAGGCCCGTTCACTCGGAGTCGCGTCCAGGTGTGATTCTGTCGCGCACTGTAGAGCCATCCTCCGGTTGCCATCTGGTCGTCTTTAGGACGAAACTCCTCCAGATCGCAATACTGCTGGGCGTAGGCCACGAAGAAGAGGGCGGTATTTGTGTAATCCACTCCCGGCAGTGTCTCATTGAGTAGCATGTCCAAGTCGTTGTTGGGTTCCTGAAATCCTAGCCAGGTGAGATAGGCCTGAAAGGCAACGTTCAGGGCTGCACTGTCCTTGATCAGCTGCCTGGTGGCGGTCAAGTTAGCTCTTAGATAGTGTTCTACCTGGCGGCTGAAGCAGTCACTTCGGAGATGGTACTTCCAGGCGGTTTCGCCATCCCAGTTATCGCGCTCAAGCAGCCCCACCGACCAGTGCAGATCATCGAAAGCTGTCACCAGCTGCCGAGCCAGCTTCAAGCCCAAGGTGGCATAGCGGAAGGGGTGGCCATAGTGATGGTTGTAGGCTGGGGGCTGGAGCAGGGCCAATCCCATGTCCAACCGGCGCTGCACCGGTCGGAGGCGAACCCTGGCTTCAAAAGCCTCCACGGGATCGTGGGGTGTAAGTGGGAATTCCTCGAAGAGCTGATTCATTCTCTGCGACTGAACCGCTTCCAAAAGCTGCCGCAGATTGCTCCAATAGTTGGCACGCTCCAGCTGCAGCTTCAGGGCAGAAGGGCGCTCGTAGCTGGGCAGTTGCAGCTTTAGATCTTGAAGCTTTCTCTGGGCCACCCGTCTACTGACATCCTCCAACCATTCAGCACTCAGACTTTTCCTCAGAGCCATTTGTAGTATTTCAAACAGCCTGTCCAAATCTTTCCTCGTATCCTCAGCGCCAAACTGCCGAGCATACAGTTCTCCCAAAGCGCTGGGCATTAACTCCTTGATGCGCTCCAAGCACAATCCTTTCCTCATCTGAGGTCGTTCGTCCATGGGAAAATTCAAAACGGATATCGCTCGGTACATTATATAATTGGCCACCAGACTCATATTGTGAGCAGCCACTGTGCGCTTTAGCTGGCGATAGTATTCCGGAGCAGCCATATACACGGGCTTGAAGATTACCTGATCATAGCTGGCGGTCACATAGGATTCCAGGTTTAGTTCAAACAGCTGGCCGAGCTCGGACAGAGTCTTGCGGGTGTAGTTCGCCTCGTACAGCTGCTTTTCGGCGTCCCAGGGGTTCAAGGAGCCACCTCTCATGCTGCCGCAAAGCTCGTGCTCAAAGGTGAGAATGTCAGCGGCCAGGCGGGCGGATTCCTCATTGCCCAAGGCCAGCCAAGTTGTCAGTTCACGAGCCACTCGACGCTCCAAAGGCGCATAGATTGAGTCCCTAATGTCTGAGCGATTTTTGATGCACAGCTCCCGGGGAATCACAGTGCTGGGCTCGCTCAGGTACAGGCTGTTCTCGAAGACGCTTTCATAGTTATATCCCACCCGGAGTCCGATGAGGATGTCCATTCCGTAGCGACGTCGCAGCCCTCCTAGAACTCTTAGCCAGTCGTAATCGTGGTGGTGCACTGCCCACTGAGAGCCAGGAACCGCTGGGAAGCCACCGTTCTGGTTGATAAACTCGCTGAGGAACTGCTGCTGCTGCTGGCTCTGCTCAGCCTGTGCCGCCAGGCAGGACTTGAAGAACTCCTTAGCCTGTCGCGCTAGGGGGCTGTCCTCTCGCACGACGCTCTCCTGTATGAGCAGGAGGAGTTCCCTGTCTATCTGCTGATTATGCTGCTCCTGGGGCGTGGATGTCGATCGCCAATTGCCACAGGCATACGCATAGAAGTCCACACAGGGATCGATGCTCTTGTTCACATAGCTGCGCATCTCCTGACCTTTGGTTCGTCTCACCGTCTTCTCCGTTTGGTAGATGCGCTGAAAAGCCGGTGCATCCTCCCCAGAAGCCGGAACAATCTGCTGGAGAAGCGCCAGCCAGAGTAGCCCCAACCACAGGAGCAGTCTCATCCAAGTTTTGTCCGACATGCTGCCGGAGCTCGGTGAAGCTATCGACTGCCTGCCGTACAGGCAGTGGCAATCTGGCTTGCGGTTTCGGGGCAGCTCACACAGAGAGAGAAATAGAGAGAGAGAGAGAGAGAGACGGTTGATATGGTCGGGGTCAGTTGAGGTTATCGGACGGAAAAGGCGTACAGAGTGATTCGTTGGCTTGGAACCCTTGTAAACATGACAAAATCTCGCTTGAGTCATCCATCATCTTACGCAATAGGTTCTGGGATACTCTCTTAAACATTTATTTAAAAGTTAAGTTGTCAATTTAAAATAAAGACAGAAGGAAAGAGAGGAATTATAACTATTAAAAAATGTTTTTTTTTTCTTTCTCTGCACAAACCGATGACATAGTAAATTCCAAATGAATGATTGCATTAATAATCTAAAATTATATATATAGCATTCTTTTTTTTCAAAATGCGCTTTTATACTTTATCAAATTCTCGTTGTTGCTTTTTGGAAATAATAAACATATTGTTAAATTATTAAACATTTAAGGGAAACAAATGTTTTTGTTAATTAATAATGCTTATCATTTTTCATCCTACGAATTAATCCAAAAGATCAACAAAAACTGGAGGTAATAAATGACAAGTGCAGGAAAACCTTTTATTGGGTAGACTGGTGGAATACATATAGTATGGAGTTTGGAGGGCATCGGACTCCTCTCAGTAGAGGGTACACTTGAAGCGGGCATTCAGCTTGTCCTCGCGGGTGCAGCCATAGGCATTGGTGAACTGCTGTGAGTTGGACAGCGCGGTGTTGATGCGCAACTGCTCCGGCAGCTCATCGAATCGGTCCACGGTGTCCGGGTAATCGGAGCAGTACAGTTGTGCGTAGCCCAGGTAGAATAGCTGATTGTGGTTGCGGTCCAGGAGCGGCAGCTGCTCTCGCTGATATATAACCGGGGTTTCGGCCGCGTTCTTCAGCCATTGCTGGTAGGCCCGATAGGCAATATCCAGAGCTCCATTGTCGGCCACGACCCGGCGGAGCAGGTCCTTGTCTTGCACCGGCTTCTCCTTGTACTGGACAAAGATTGCGTACTGCTCCAGGAAGCATTGCGAGCGCCGCGAGTACGAACTCTCCGAGATGCCGTCCCACCAATTATTCTGGTAGCCGTAGGCATCGTATCGCCGGCCAACGCCATCGAATCCGTGTAGCATCTGGCGGGCCAGGAGCACACCTAGAGTGGCGTACTTAAGGGCATTCGGGTAGGCGGGGTCCCAGAAGAAACGTGCCTGCAGGAAAGTGATCGGCACCTGGATGCGGTTTTTGTGCAGCTCGTAGTGTGGCAGCTTGTAAACCTTGTCCTCGGTCACCGGCTCCTCCATCAGCTTGGCCAAGGCGCGCTGTGTGTGCCACTGGAGCACTGCCACCAGATTCGGATAGAAGCTATCGGCGTGTAGGTTAAGTCCGTGCACCTGGCGGATCAGCTGGCTGTCGTCGTGGGTGCGGAACTGCAGTTTCAGGGCCTCCAGTTTGCTGATGGCCTTCTGCCGCGTCTCCAGCGAGAGCCAGTGCAGCCTTTCGGAGGCCTGCAGGTCCTCTCGGAACACACGCTTGATGTCCGACCAGGTGGACTGCAGCTCGTTGATCATCTGCATGTGGTTGTAGTTACGGTGGAACAGGCTCTCCAGCTGCTGGGGGAAGTAGCGCTGAGCCAGCTGGATACACCAGATATCCGGGGACTGGGACTGCGGCACACGAGCGCTGTCCACGGCTTCCAAAGCCTTCCACATAGTGTAGTTTGCCAGCTGCAGCTTGTGGGTTGTTCGGATCACGTCTACCAAGTTGGATAGATAGTCCTCTGGCGTCTCGTACAAGTCCATATACAGGTTGTCGTTAAAAATCACATGTAGGTAGCGAGTCACATCTACGTATTTGCCGTAGGCGGCCTTCATTTCATTGGCCGTCCTCTGCCGAGTGGTTTGCTCCATAGTAAGGGCGGCGTTGTGGGGCAGCCCCTTGGCAAGCTGCTGCTCAACATGTAGCACCTGCTCGGCTACCTCCTTCAGCCAGCGATTGGATTGCTCTGGGAAGTAAAGCTTCAGCTTATTCATAATTGAACGTTCGTACATTTCCCGAGTGCCATCGAAGTGGTCATCCAAGTAGTGGCGTCGGGGCATGGGAAACTTGGGAGCTCCTATCTTCAGACGGTGCATCTTCTCCTCCTTGTAGTCCAGGACAACCTCCAGGCCGATGAAGATGTCCACGCCCAGCTTGCGCTTAAGATTGGCCGCCACTTGCAGCCACTCGTACTCGTGAATGTACCAGGAGCCAACCCTGATCTCCGGCCAGCCTCCCCTAAAGTCCGCTACCTCGAATAGGGTCTTCAATGCGGATTGCGTGTCGTTCGCCTGCCGGCGGCACGAGCCAAAAAAGTTTTTCAACTGGCGATCGGCGCTGTTCTCGGCTCCACGCGTCGGGCCCTTCAGCATATCAGCGCTCTTGCGGATGTACAGCTCCTGGAGCTCCTCCAGGTAGTTGGTCTTCTGCTTAGAGACTCGGGCAGGGTGCAGGCGAGGCCAGTTGCCGCAGGCAAAGTTGTAGAAGTTCTGGCAGGGCTCCTCCTTGTTTTCGCTCATGTAGGCCTTGATGTGAGCCGCCTTGGCCAGGCGCAGGATGTCGATGGTGTAGTTGGCGGTCCCAGAATTCAGCACGGCGGCATTGGAAAGACCGATGGCAATCAGTAGGACTCCCAGCAGGAGTCTCTGTGGTTGGCGTGCCATAACTATACGCGGATTAAGCGATTCCGAGTGATGTGCCTTGTGTGGTTCGAGTGATTGCCGAAACGAAACTGAGCGAGAATCGAGAGATGCGTCGATTTTTGACTTGAACGGAGGCTTATCGTCATCGCCACCGCCACCGCTTGATTGGTTAATTAGTCCCATTAACCGCTGCAATGTATTTGCTCAGCCTCTCAATTACGCGACTGACCTAAAATTCTAATTCCAGTGCTCATTTTCATCTCGCTCTCGCGCACTTGACCCTCAAGGTAGCCGCTCTCAGTTCCCACTCTTTCGTATATTTGTGTGGCTAATGAGCAAATGACTTTTCCGGGCTTAAGGTTGGGGATCGCGCCTCCCACTCATCGTCATCCTGTAGTAGTACACTGTTTAATTATAATTTGTGTTTGTTTTTTTCTAGCTTAATTTGTTTATGCCTTGGCTCTAATTATTTCCCTTTTATATTTCAACTCTCGTTGCAGATTGAAACTTTCCTCAGGCTAGATTTCTAAAACATTTTTACAACGGAAATTGACTAGAAATTGCCAGCCAGCAATCATCAGCAACCAGACAACGGCCATCAAGGAAACTTCACGCACGGTAAGGGATTGTCTTTTCTTAAAAAATCGAACTATAGTTGCGGTCATATTTAAACAACAAATAAATTTGTTTTCTAAAATAACTTAATGTAAATTTAAAATTACTTAAATATCCACTAATAATCGGTTTAAATTAGTAAGTTCTAGTATTGACCGCAACTGTTATATAGTATATTCAACACATAAATTATATCTGCACTCGTAAATTATATTGGTTCAGTGACGTTTTAGGCACAAAGCCAAAACCGAGAGAGCCATAACTTAGTTTCCTTCACGGCACTGTCATCTGGCTAGAATCCATTAACTTTCCGCCACAAACTTGCTTTTCAAAGTTTCCGTTTATTGTTTGCTGGGGGAACTGGACACTTTCTGCCTGCACTGTGACAGTGAGTTCTAATAAATAATGCAGTATTTGCTACAGCTACATTTTAGTCTCTAGGGGAATACTTGGTGAATCGCCTCAACCGACGGTGGACTTGAGGGTTTGCCCGTTCAGACGGGGTCCTCCTTCGAGGGGCTCCAGAGTGAAGTTGTACTTGACATGGTAGCCGCTGTTATCCGCCACATAGGTGGCCGTTTCCATGTACACATAGCTGATATTATTGGAGGGCAGAACCACTGCGGAGGTGCGTTTGCCAGTGACGATCAGTTCGGGTTCCGCGCGTGAATCCTCGGAGGCGTCCTTGAGCACACCCTTCTCCTCCCGCTCTCCGGAGGCCTCGCGAATGCTGTGTTTGGTTTCAGAAAGCCATGAAAATATATATTCGAATCAATAACACGAATTCAGACAACACTCACTGAAACTCATAGAGCACGTTCGTGGCCGCACGGTTCCGGTCGATAAACAATACAAGGAATACGATCACCCACAGGCACTGAAATTATTTCACAATTTGTTTGTTTATCCGATGGCTTTCTTCCCAGGCACCTGCCAGGCCTGTCTGCTGCACTCACCTTAGTGGCTCTGATCATTCTAGTTCAAGTTGTTGCGATGCACTGAATGAATGAAATCCCAGATGCGATTACGATACGTATTTATAGTGGCTAGATATGCCGTGTTCTTGCAATTGTATGAAGTGCAATATCCATTACTACGGAACAAGTTAGACCGGTCGGTAGCATTGCAACTGAGAGTTTTGATCGGGCGATTCCGCACTACTTATTCTTCAGACGGATCTCGAGAGAGGGAGAGATATTTATGATAGCTCAGACTTTTCTGACAGGCTGTGTCAGCAAACGCCCCAAAACGGGTTTAATCCATTCGGGCCGTGACTGTTTCCATCGGTATTGGGCTTTATTATTGACTGGATTTAATAATTGCCCCCTCAACGATGCTGATTGACAGTAATTGCCCCCAACGGGCTGCTTTTAGTCTTTTGTGGGGGGTCTGTGTCATCAAAACCTTGAGGGAAAATCTCTGGGAAATGCGGGAAATCTATACGTTTTTGGGGTTTATACTTGGCTAAGCCAGGTGCAAAAATATAGTATTTACCATGCTCTATTTTTATTTTGTTCGTCTTTCTCTTAATTGCTACAATATTTAAAAGGAATTGTTTAAATTGTATTAATTTCTAGCCCAATATAGTAAGAATTTTCAAAAGTTGTGATGACAAACGAGTGGCTATTCCTACGGGAAGAGGATCGCAATCATTTGAAGGAGCTTCCTGTCTACCACCTAGACTTCTGCTGGTTTGTGTGGTCGTTGAGGTGGTTGTGGGTGCCAAAGTTGGAAAGGGAACTAAACTCCTAGTGCTGAGTTCACTTCCGGGTGCCAGAGTTGGGAATGGGACAAAGTCATTTCGCAAGAGTTGAGCTTCTCGGGCATTCCTAATTAACATTCTGGGTTCCGTCGGTTTACACATATTTGGTATCACTGGGGGTAGCGGCTGCTCATTTTTGTCATCGGAGGTCCTCAAGGGGTTTAAAAATCGCAGGTCTAGGCCAAAAGCGTTGACAACAGCTAGCCAGCCCAGCAGCAGAAACAGAATCTGTATGTACGAGATATTGGATTGAATTGGATTAATGTTATTTACAATCCCATCCGGTTTACTAGAACACTTACACTCGGTTGCATTTTTGCAGTGATACTGAAGCTTGAACTCGCTCTGACAGTCCATTTTATATTGAACCCGGTTGCTAGTTATAAATTCATTAAGTTTCCCACTCGCATATAAAGTTACTTTTTAGTTGGCTATTGAAACATACTTATTGGCGTATTTCAAAATCCATAAGAGTTTAATATTTTTTTAAGTTTGTGTACAGTATTTAAAATGTAAGTACTTTTAATAAAGTTGCACTGAGTCGAGGTCCCAGACCCTCAGGGTCCTCATCTTCAACTGTATCTTCATAGTCCTCACTATCCAATGGGATGGCGATTGAATCTTCTGTGGAGGTTTCCTTTAGGCCTTCAAAGAACGCAGATTCTTTCAAATTCGAATTGGTGGTGGTAGATGATGTTTCTTCTGAAGAATCGGCTTTAAAGGCATCATCTGGAAAAATTGCTTTCAAAAGGGTTACAACATGTATGTCCTTTTTAATTGGAATATCCTCCAATTCCTGGATTTGTTTGGATTTTGCTTCCATTAGAGGTGATTCCGAAGTCTTTGGGAGACTTGCATTGGTAGTTTTTAAAGGCTGTCCATAGGTGCTAGCTATGCCCACCGACACAACGAGCAGGAGTATATTCTAAATAATATAAAATAGGTTAAGTGAGTTCATTTAAAAGTTCCAAGTACTTACAATCGACAACATTTTTAGTTTGCAACTGATCGGTATTCGTTTAGCAGCTACCAGCTTTATATTGATCCCGATGCTAGTTATTAATTCATCAAATTTCCCACTTAGTATAAAGGTATTAAAAAAAAAAACGGGTTCAAGCTGCTAGATGCATTTTGATGTGTACTTTGAGGCATTTAGAAAAAATAAGCCTTAGTATTTTACAGTGTATTAAAGGTTATAATTGTAAATATCGCAACTTATGGTTCCTTTTGAGTTAGCACTTTTAATAGGGTTGCACTAAGCAATATAATTGGTATATCGCCATCACATTGTTTTCCATAAAAATAAGAGCACAGCATTGGTGTATTCTTATTATCTGAAGGTCCTTCAATGGATGGAGTTTTTGATGTATTTTGATCAGGGGATCTTTTCAGAACTTTTAAAAATGTGGAGGATGTTTCATTTGTATTTCCATAGTTAGGTTCATCTTCATTTACAGCGTGTACCACATTTTCAGCCATTGCAACCAGCACAAGGATTAGAATTATACTCTAAAGACAGATGATAATTAACAATTATTTAAGAGCCTTTTTCTTAACGAGTAAATTTCTTTTCAAGACTTACTATCGTTTGCATTTTCACTTTGATACTGTTACTTGAACTAACATGCAGTGGATTTTATATTAAACCCATTTTAAGTTGTCAAATTATAAAAACGTTTATTAAAGCGTTAATGAAATGGCGTGTGAAAATATTACAACCTATTAAGACACACTTATTTGACGTTATAAAAACTAGTTCAGATAATTCAATAAAGTCTGGGATATGTGTTGCGTGTCTAATTAATGTTTAGTATTTGTTATTTATTGTTTTATAAAACTTAAAAATATAAATAAATACTAATTAATATTCTCTGGCTTAAATCAGTCATTAACGTGCAAGAATTTTCAGCAGAGTTGCACTAAGCCTTGGTCCAAAACCAAGTGGCTCGCAATCCTCCTCCAAAATTAAGTTACAATCGATGATGGTGGTTTGCTCTTCACTTGTTCTCTCTGTTGGAATTTTGGCATTGTGACCTGCAGACGGAGAAGTAGTAGGTGCTATTTGGGTATCCTGTGTTGGCTTTCGCTTGAGAATAGCGAGCAGCTTTTGAAGTCTAGCCTTAGCTTTGTCATCCTCAGGCTCGGTGATGATATTCAAACTAAAGTCCTTTGGCCTGTGCTTCCAAGTGTCTTTGAACCATTCCTTAATGGCATAAGTGTCCTTCTGCAAGACTACATCGGACGTTGAGTTGGTTGTGTTCTGGTTATCCAATTTTGCTCCACTCAGACTCAGCTTCAATAGTACAATAACGCAGGCCAGGAGTGTGCACACTAGTAACTGCAATACAGAAACGCTTTCTTAATATCCTCCTCGTGGTTTGAGCTAATCGCCAAGTCATTGATACTTACAATCGCTTTCATGTTCAAGTTGCTTCTGTTATGAAATTCCACTTGCAAGTGAGTTTTATATCGACGTGGCGCTGCTCGTTAGCAATGCATAAAATTACCCAGCTAGACGGACAGTTGGCAACGCTGACTGGTTTTATATAGTGCGAGTAATGTCTTGTACTTAAGTATGGGCGTAGCTTCAATTGGGAAAATCTATTTTAGTCTGAGATTAGGTTGATCTGTTCTATTTTTATGGCTTTGAATACAATTTTCTCACAGGGGGTTATGGATTTCAACCCCCCTTTAAATTACCCAGTTCGCAAAGCTGATTCATTCGCCAAGATTTTCGAATAAATATGCATAAAATTGATGCATATTTTTTAGTTTTGATTACAATGATAAGTACGACCAAGCTTACTTCTTGGTAATTCACGCCCCCGGATGGCACGCGTCGTGACTCATGAAAGTAGTGTCTATGACTAGTGGCATTAGCTATTACTCGTAGTATGAATTACAGTTGACCTAGGCTGTCTCTAAGGTAAACAAACAAAGCACGTTTTATATACTCTTACGAGGAGTATTGCAATATGAGCTAGAAGTTTGTAAAACAAAGGAATTGTTTGATTTTGGAATGATTTTTGTTCATAATTTCTCCACTATAAATTCATCTTAAAATTGCAAAGACTGTATTTTCCCCATAATTACATTTGTTCATAGATTAACTATATTTCTAAATCCGTTTCTTTATTTAAGCAAAGCTACTAGAGAAAATTGCTGGTATTTTAAAAAGTAAAACTTATTAGGACGCTTTTAGTTCCCTTAAAAGATATCCTTGTTCAAGACATGTATGACCGATATGTTAGCTAATCTATATTATATTATTTTTTCAAAGCTATTCTTTTTCGCTCCCTTTTTTAGTTACACGCGCCGGGTTTATCAATTAAAAATCATTTACTATTGTGAAAATTATTGATTGGACCACACTGGATAATTATAGGGTTCCTCGAACATATTACCACCTTTATGTAAACAAACTTGTTTTATTATTCCCATCCAATATTATCACTACATTTTGTGCTGTTCTGGTTGAAGCTGGTTTAATTTAGAAACGCAATAATATGCTTCATTTGAATATTTAGTGGGTCACCAAAGTTCCCTCATCTATAGCATTATAGGTGATTTTTTTTCAAACAAAGGGCTTACCTTTTAAATAATTTCCTAAAATGATCTAAGAAATGCTCCAAATTGTAACAACTATTTATATGTGGGGTTTTTTCATTGTGTTTCCTCTTTATGCAATCAAATTTGATTTATAGCTTAAATGGGAACTCCTTTCTCCGTATTCCCGTATTACGGTAGTCATTAGATAACTCCACTCTCCCAGTATTATTGGAAAAAATAAGACGCACGAATCTAATCACCTATTCAAGTAATTGATGTATTCAGGAATTCTAAGGAACTCGCTGCCTGATTACCATAGCCAGTGGGTCAGTATTACAAAACCAATATGTGATCCACGTGAGCAATTACCCTAAGATAAAATTATATAAATTGATTTTAGAAATCCCCTCGAAACTAGGGCAGTTTCAATAGCTTCCATGTAATGCAATTAATAACGTACAATCGATTTTAGCTTTAATTTTGTTTATTATCGCAAGTGCATAAATAGTAGTAGTAAAAAAAACAATAGTTTTTAGGGTGAGGTAACAACAGCTTAAAGCGTACAGGAACCGGGCTTGTTACTATGATTTCCAAGCATCTTAAAACTTAAGTTCTTAGTGGGTATTCAGACAGGTATTCTCGTTAACTTATAGGAGACTCTTAAAGGACACTTAAGTTAGAATCTTCAGCAGCTTGGCTGACAGATTATTGACTGGTTCCGTGTTTAATCCGTTGCCGGCATTGGTGTGGTTGGAAACGATCGAATAGTGAAACTCCAACGTGGCTGATCCTTTGAACAGGCTGAAGGACTCCTTTCCGCGGGCGCTGAGTCCTGAGTGTAAGTTATATCTCAGGTGGTGAACTGTATCCAATGCTCGAAGGGCTGGTGGTGTTCGCTGCTGACTGGTTGCTTAGGTGTTGTGTTTAGATGTTTCTTCGGCTGTCTCTTAATCGTAACTGTAAGACTGCAGCGCCAACCGCTATGGCTTTTATACTATTCTCGGCGAGCGTTGAACGTGGAGCGTGGAGCGGGTGCATCGGCCGTGGCACACGACCGGCACCCGTCGTTGCGTAGCTTGCGGAATTTTCCCATCGAACAGTTCACAGAAAAATCACCGAACTGTCGTCCAATTACGATCTATAAAATTGACATTATATTTAGCCCTTACCGTCATCTGGCCCCAGTCTAGACATCGGGTATCGACACCGGCCCAATTCCCCATGTAAGCGAACCGGCCTTCCATGAAATTAAAACCAGGTGGGCGGGGATGCCACTGCTGATTCACACAGATGTTTGCATATGTTTGCGATTGGATTACATGAGAATTTTATATATATTCGTGATTGATTCACACTCGGACTTTGGGCGCCAAACCATAAATATTTTTATGATTGCTTAAAAATTTGCAAGCTCATCGTGAGTTGGGGAATCAAATTGAGGAAGAAACTCATAGTGAAATATTCATAATACTTGATTCATATTTTTGGGTAGCTTGTAAAGTTGTGAAAACCACCTTAAAATATTCATAAATTAATTCATATTTAACTAAAACACCTCTAAATAATTATAAGACTCTTTAAAATTGTACCAACTTCAATGGCTATATTAAAATGTATTCGAAACACCTTTTGATTTCTGATTTTAAGAATGATTTTTTCTCAGAGAACTCCCAATATACAAATTGTGCGAAAACTTATACTTGAACGTAAAACACTTGTGTTTGAAAATAATTTTCGAAAGGGGATATAAGAGTTTAAACTTTGAAGATCTTCATTTGCTTTTCCTTACGCATTTTAGTTATTACAATGGTTTGCTTAGTTTTTAGTGTCGCAAGAACAAAATTGAAAAGCCGAAAGACTTAAAAATAAATCAAAGTAAAGACAAAGACCACACTAAAAATGAAAGCAACGTAAATATTAAAATATTAATTTTAATTTCTGTTTGTGTTATGCAAAGCAAACTCACGTGTATCCCCTCTTCAAAATTATTTATTTTCAGACAGTGTAAAAGTGTTTTGCGCCTCTGCCCCCAAAATATAGCGAAAGCATATCTCTATAGGCCCAAACCAAATGCACTAACCAAAGACCGCGCTCCCGACGAACCCCGGCG
Organism: Drosophila ogumai; assembly: GCA_018904815.1. Classification (NCBI taxonomy): domain Eukaryota; kingdom Metazoa; phylum Arthropoda; class Insecta; order Diptera; family Drosophilidae; genus Drosophila; species Drosophila ogumai. The sequence goes on along the minus strand of JAEIIJ010011747.1, from coordinate 29,279 downwards.
AACACTAAAGCAACCACGGTGTGGTCATTTCTGTACCGGTGCGCCGCTGCAGCTCCTGGTGCCGGCATGGGCGCCAACGTCTCGCAGCTGGAGCGGGAGATCGGCTCCGACCTGTTCCCGCCCAACGAGCACTACTTCGGGCTGGTGAACTTCGGGAACACCTGCTACAGCAACTCGGTGCTGCAGGCCCTATACTTCTGCAAGCCCTTCCGCGAAAAGGTGCTGGAGTACAAGGCCAAGAACAAGCGGCCCAAGGAGACGCTGCTCTCATGTCTGGCGGATCTCTTCTACAGCATCGCCACCCAGAAGAAAAAGGTCGGATCCATAGCACCCAAGAAGTTCATCACGCGGCTGCGCAAGGAGAAGGAGGAGTTCGACAACTATATGCAGCAGGACGCTCATGAGTTTCTGAACTTCCTGATCAATCACATCAACGAGATCATCCTGGCGGAACGAAACGCAGGTCCAGGCAACGGAAACACCAAGGCCAGTGGTAGCCATGGAGGAGGTCAACCCAGTGCCATGGCCAGCAGCATAGCCAGCAAGTCCAGCTCCACCTCCAACTCAAATTCCAACTCCAACTCGACGTCGAACTCCAACGGGAACAGCAGCAACTCCACGGGATCGCTGAATGCCACCACGAGTGTGCTAGATGCCACTGGCAGCCTAACGGCCACCACAACGCCCGTGACCACTGGGAGCGGCGCCAACGGGACCAACGGGGCAAATTCAGAGCCCACCTGGGTGCACGAGATCTTCCAGGGCATACTCACGTCGGAGACGAGGTGCCTCAACTGCGAGACGGTGAGCAGCAAGGACGAGAACTTTTTCGACCTGCAGGTGGACGTGGACCAGAACACCTCGATCACGCACTGCCTGCGGTGCTTCAGCAACACGGAGACCCTGTGCTCGGACAACAAGTTCAAGTGCGACAACTGCTGCAGCTACCAAGAGGCGCAGAAGCGGATGCGGGTAAAGAAGCTGCCAATGATCCTGGCCCTGCACTTAAAGCGCTTCAAGTACATGGAGCAGTTCAACAGGCACATTAAGGTTTCTCACAGGGTGGTCTTTCCGCTGGAACTGCGGCTCTTCAACACCTCGGACGATGCTGTGAATCCCGACAGGCTCTACGACCTCACAGCCGTGGTCATTCACTGCGGATCCGGACCGAATCGGGGCCACTACATAAGCATCGTAAAGAGCCACGGCCTGTGGTTGCTCTTTGACGACGACATGGTGGACAAAATCGAGGCTTCCACCATTGAGGACTTTTACGGCCTCACCTCGGACATCCACAAGTCCTCAGAGACGGGCTACATACTGTTCTATCAGTCGCGGGACTGTGCCTAGGCCACCCGATTCCCCTATGTTTACTCCCCTTGGTAGAAGCTAAGCTGATAGTGGTCAGTTTCCTGAACGAAAGATTGTTAGAGCTAAGCCAATATTTTATGTCGTTTACTATCTATCCAAGCCTATACTACGCTAATAATCAATAAAGATGATAAATAATTCAGTCGCGCTTGCTCTAGGTCAGGGAGCCTTGGTGGCTGTCAGGGCCGGGTTGGGAATTGGACACGGACTTGGATGATGCGGTTCACTCAACCCACTCACTCACCTGGGGGCTTGCCAATCGCGAGCCGGCGCGCACGTAAATAAATGTGCGATTTCCCGCTCCAAAGCGATTTCATTGTGGGCCCAAGCACTGGTAATTTACGAGTATTCATATGTGGACGACCGGTCGCCGCCGCTTAGATAACCGCTCGGCGATCACTGGGTTTCATCAGAAATCCCCTCGTCGAACGTTCGTCCGCAGGTCGCGAGCCGTCGAGGGATGAGGGTTGAGGGACTAACCAGGTAGTCGCCGCTAATTGTCATCTTCTGGACACTTCGGAGGTGCGAGATGAGAGTAGCGCGGCGTCGTCGGCATCGTCGCACGCTTAGTCACTTCGTCACACAGCACGTGAGCCATGTACGATACTGGTCAATGGAATGCAAATCCCAGGCGACCTGTAGCATAAATCAAGCTCTACAATTGCCTGGAGTTTTGAGAACGTTACTTAACCGATTATATCCGAAGTGACACATTGGATGCAGTGGAATCTGGTTAGAACAATGAGACAATATCGTAGGGAAACGAAATACTTTTGTCCCGTGCGTGTCGTAATGGAATAATAGGCAACAAAGTTTTAGTTACATTTTAAAGCATTAGACAAGGTTGGGGTTTTTTTTTAAATATTAATGGCCTTTTATAATTAGGGAAATTTCAAAATTAGGCAATCATGTAGAAAACCTTTGGAATAAACGTATGCAATCTTAACAAATAAATCTAAATCTAAAATCTAAAAACTTATTTATTATAGTAGCAAAAATTAATACAAACTCCTGATAAATTAGTTTTACAAAAACGTTAATCATTTATGCCGCTTGCTAAATTCCCTTATGCTTTTCCTGCATTATACATAAATCTATTCATTCATAGATAATGCCAAACAGCTTTCACATAAATAAATTTCCTTCGGAAGATAGAGATGGAGAAAACCCATCTCGCCTGCCTGAAACTGACAGTTTTGATGGTTATGCAAGAGCAACAACTTGGCCACTCACTCCCATCGATGCAACGGAGATTCAATTTTTATGTTTTTTAATTTGTGTAATTTTCAAGGCTCTTCACGGGCATGACGATGTCTCTTGGCCAGTTATCTATGCATTGGCAAATGACATCGTTAGGCAACGCCAATCCCACGGAGAGATGGCGAGGCGGCCTGAAAAACAGGTTCATACGAAAGTGCGCCTGAAGGCATATTTATGGGTTTTCTTAATGACGTATGTTAAGCGTGGTAAAAAGTGTATTTGACTTGGCTTTAATTGATTGGTTGTGGTTTACAGTTGCAACTGGTCAGCCGCAACCTTTGAATTATTGTTTGTTAATGAATATTTATTATAATCTTATAGGTTTGACTTTGTATATGAAAGATCAAGTGGATAATCAAGCTGAAGATTAAAAGGGTATTCTAATAAAATATATTTAAACATGATAGCTTTATTAATAATACTAACAATTAAAGAGCTCTGTAAATATGTTTATGATTTTGTATTTCTAATTCCGCTCTGTAAAGAGCTTCTGAACAACGAAAGGCTTTTAATTTGTGCCCTTTAGAAATTAATGAGTTAGATCAGTTGAGATGCTGGTTCTTTAAATTAAATTAAAAAATATTAATTATATGTTTCTCTTGACTATACATCCGTCTTGCTTTATTAGTACGTTTTTTTGTTACACTTATCTGGCCTGTCATTGAGCGTTAAACACAATTGACAAGTGCCAGATGAAGCGTGGAGATCGTCGGGATCAGAGATCGGGAATGTGGAGATAGTTGCACGCATTAGGTGACTGCGTAGGCTTGCTTTTTGTCGCCTGTCACTTTGCTCCATGGCGCGTGTTGCACTTGATCGATCGGTTTTATCTTATGGCGCGAGTAGACTATTCCGCATTTTATGGTGCGGCAATCACGCATGATTTCGACTTTCACTTTATGACAAGAAAAACCTCATTTGACGCAATTTCTTTCAGCATGTGAAAAATGTCTCCTATTTGCTGCGTGTCTGGCTTTTCGAGTTTTTTCTTAAACGAACTAGGGATGGGTATTAAACAGAAATATATCGGGTCTACTTTTTAATATATTATAATAATATATACGAACTAATATCGCTAAATATAGTTTCATTCAAAATCCATATATTTGTTTGAAAAGATACACAGTTTTATTGATATTGACTATGATTAGTCCCTGTAAAAATTGAAATGATCTTGGTATAGCGATATTTGTTTGCCATCCCTAAGAAGAATCGACACAAATGCCAGTTGACATTTGACATATTGCCGATGTCAAGGTCTGCGGGAGAAGCATCTCAGAAATCAGCGGCAGCAGCAGGAACACATCGATGTGGCTGTCATGTGGCCATGTTGCAACATTACTTCAGTCTCCGCCCATCTGTCTTTGGTTTCTGTGTTGGGCCGATTGTGAAATCGTCAATATGTTTTTATCCATTCCGCTGTTTTTATTTTTTGTTGTCAAACTAGGAAGCGATTCGCTGCTGTTTTGTGAAATCGAATCAGCTTTCGGGCGAAACCAAGCGAGAAATGTAAATTCGGTTCCCCCTCACTGGCTTTCTCACTTTGAAAACCGAGCCTCTTTCGAGTCTGTTCTTCGGGGCTGAGTAAACAGAGAGAAGTCCTCCGTTCCCGACGATGCCCGTCTTTAATTAGCTCACATTGCCACATGTGGCGTTTTCCAGCAACACCACAAAGACTATGAACGACGACACCCTTTCCCCTTTCCCTTTTCCCCTTTGTTCTTTTGCAGTGATCACTGGAGATTTGTCAACGCGGGACTGACATAATTACGGCCTGTTAGGAAATGAAATATCCCATTAAATATTCTCTTTTAATATTTGCCTTTGCTGCTGGCAAAATGATAAATGACCAGCGGCATTAGACATTAGGGCATCTTTCAGAGGAAAGCTATCGGGTAACACGATACCGTGACGGTTTTCTTTGATTTTATTTGAAATGGTTTTTGGGGGGTTAAATTAATCAACTTTTAAATACATATAAATATTACTATGTTGTACTTTCCATCAATTAAAATGATCAAGTGTCGTATCACTCATTATTTTAAACCTTTACAAATCCTATAAAAATTCGCATTAAATTGTGTTCTGTTCTGTTTTCTTTACTCATTAAATCATTACATTAAACTTAATTTATCAACAATTAAAATGCACTATACCTCATCGAAAATATTATATAATATAATCATCTAAAAAGGAAAATTCAAACCCTACATAAGCTACTTGTATTGGTTTTAGCCACATTTGTTGCTATAACCAAGATATTCGCTAAAGTAGTTATGGTAATTTTATTCTAATTAATTTAATCCGATTAATTTATTGTATTATGACAAGCGGAACAAATAATCAGATTTATTATGCAGATTATCCTTATAATTAACATGATTACATATTGCGGCTTTTTCTAATAATGTCTATTATGGGTGTTATAGCAACATTTTAATGAATTTATGTAAATTATGAATGCTATTTAGCAACGAACCTTTGAAATTACCGATAAATGCTTAAAATGCTTAAATTTGATGACTACCTCAGGGTAGCTCATTTTTCCTATTGCGTCTTGGTTTGTGCGCAGAATTTTTCGCGCAGCATGGGATGAGATGCGGATGATGACCTGGCCAGGGAGCAAAGTGCAGCTCCCGTTTTGGGGAGCAGCATACTACTTATATAAATATATATCTGTATATACATCCGTACGGACGAGGATGGACCCACCGCAAGGAACTTGAAACCGCAGTTTGTTTACTTTGGCAAACCTATTTCTGTGCAAGACCATTTACGACGCACTCGTGCGGGAGGTCAAGCCATCCAGAAAATGCTCAGCCATTATCCCAGGGTGGATTGGATTATTTCATGCTAATTTTGCGCGACGACCACAATTGGATCAGCAGTTGGGGGCACATGGATTTGTCATACTTGACTTTGGAAATCAGTGGATGAGTCACGGCGGCGGGGGAAAAGCAGCTAAATTCAATTAGAATCGGGGCAGAGGCGACGATCAATAAGGAAAGTGAATTCCGGACTCCACCTAAAAGTATGCCAGACATTCCCGACATTCTCCACTGAATTTTAAATATAATTCTCTTGCTCTCATTGCGATCGGACTGCTGCTGTGTGTCTGGTATTTTAATTTATGGATTATGAGCACGACCTCTTCCTCCCATTCCCACTCCCATTGCCATGCCCACTTCCCCCTTTCATCGTCCACTCAAATGGCATCCGGGCGGGCTTTTGAAGCCGACAATAATTAATTGAAAAATAAAAGTCAAAGCCTTCGGCAAGAGTTGCTGATAAATATATGCGACAAGTTTTCTGTTTGTTTTGTGTTTGCGCCGGAGATGTATCTGTGAAATATACTCTTTCGCATCTACGTGTAAACAAGCCAATTGTTGTTCATTGAAAGTGATATTTTGTTTTTTTTTTTCTGTTTTTCGTTGTGCATTCCGTGCCTGTTTGCGGTTGATTGAATTAGCATGGACTAATACAAAACAGCTGATAGATGAATGGGGCTAGGGGTTATATAGTCGGAGCACAGGCATTCATTTACAGGGTGTCTGCGATGGGAATGCCGATGATTATTTAATGTATGCAACTCATTCATGCCCTGCCATTGTCTCCGATTTTGGATGCCAAGGGGGAAATTTATGTGCATTTATAATAGTTTTATTGGAAAAATGTAGTACGCTCGACTGACTCGATCGCCTGTTTGTAATTGTTAATGAGCACTTGTGCTCGCTCTCAGCCCCCCCTCGAACCGAGATTCTCTGATATAGTTTTATGTTGTTGGTGTTTAGTTTCAAGTGCCCCGCTTCGAAGGAGGGGCACATAGACACATCTGCCCTTGTTGCGGCACGTGCACAGACCTCCGCGTATCGAGGAACTCGATCTTCATCCTGCCGGAAGCCTCGTCTCCAGGTCCCTTCCACTCTCCGTTTGCCACCCTCGCCCTGGAAGTGGCACAGGGCTGTTTATTTGGCCGGACAAAGTAGGCACTTGGTTTTCCACTTGAGCAGCTTCATTAGTTGAGGAGATAAATCAAAATTCTCAGTTGATTTACTTCCCAGATGGCCTCTGCTTATTTGTTTGAAGAGTTATGTGTATATAATACAAATGTTTAATCGATTTCTAGCTATATTACAAAAACACTTTGTCTTTCATAAATAATACCTCTTATCAAGTAAAAGTTCAGATTTGACTTATCTTTTGTTCAAGTTCTTGCATTAGAAAAAGAATTTGAATGACTTTTGTGTAGTATTTATTTATGGATTAAAATTATAAGTGTACCATTTATAAGGAACTAGTTGATTCTCTTAGTTGATTTTCTTAGAGGAACTGCTAAGATATGTTACTTTCTTATTATTAACCGAACATTATTTTTTATGATTCCTTTCATAAATAGGGAGCGAGGATTTAAAATCCATTTTTAAAGCACCTAGAAGTATACAATCAAAGCTTTTCCTTGTCCTGTATGTTAATTTCCCTCATGCAACTGTAATTACTTACTTCAAAAAATATTTAAAAACTTTAAAATGACTTCCTTTGTCTGCACGAATCCTTGTGTCCTGCATGAGTAATCCACGGCATCCAGCGGATTGCACTTGCCGCGCGACGCAGATTGCGCCCGTATCCGTAGCCGTCTCCGTTTTCGTATCCGTGAAGTTTGTCGCTGGCCGCTCTCGTTTTCACATTTTCCCTTTTTATCTCTTATTTTGGGGTTAGCTGAGGCTCTCCGCCACTGCACATTGTATAATGTTCCGTGCGATACTTCGTGCGTTTTCGGGCGCTTTTCATTCTTCGCTACAGCGATACACCCCGAAGATACTCTGGGAGGCGCCCTCTCACAAATACACTCGCACACACACACACGGCACACACTCGGGACACTCGGTGGCAAGCAGGGAGCGACGTGGTCGCTTTGTAGCCGTCGCCTCGGTGCTGCTGCCGTTCGCTCGCGAACGAATATTTTCAGTTTCAGTCAGTCGTCTCCTTGGGCTGGTGCAACTGTGAAAATGTGCGGAGCGTGTCGCCTGTGAAAGCCTTGATAATTTCCCTATATAATTTTTATTTTTCGTTTCGCATTTCGCCTGATTTGTTTACGCGTTCGTCTCTCGACTATCGTCTGCCGTCGCGTGAAAAACTCGTATATACTCTGTGTGACGCAGCAGCAGCCAATCAAAGTGAAATCACCGAAAACAGCTTTAATTGTGCGTGGGCCCAGGCTCACTGAATTATCTAAAAGATACAAAGATACTCAAGTGCATCTGCCAAAGTGTGTGTGGTTGTGTGTGTTTTTGTCTGATACGAACAAAGGAACTTGAGAAAGTTCTCTTTGAATACGAATTTTATGGGATTATCTAATACGCCATCGTTTCGTGGTAAAGTAGCGAACATCTATGAGTTTTCTGCAGTCGAAAATGAGATCACCTGTCAGCTGCATTAGTAACAACCTTATCTTATCACGCGAAAATACTTAGCTATGCCAAAAGAGTTTATTTATGCCAAATCGGAGCGTTCGACAGGCTGATAAGCTGCTGTCGCTTGTCAGTGGCCGCTCTATAAGTATCGGTAGCTGTATCTGTATCTTTGCATCTGCATCTTAATCTGCAAATAGCTTTGACCTTTCGCCAAACTGAAATACTTCCGCATCGATATGCCCACATGCGTTGGATGATTTCGTAATTACACTATCGCCACAGCATAGAAACACACACTGTATGTGAAAAACTGTGCGCAAACTGCCACTGCAATTTCAGCCGCATCTTGTGGATGCCTTTTCTGGTTCTCCGCTGGCTCATTTAATTGGCGGGCATGGAGTTTTTCCGCTGGCAATGTAGGCCAGCAAGTACGTTGAACTAAGCCAAAATGTGTTTCTATTCTCTAGAAGGAAAATAGTTCCTGCCTGCTTTCGGATGGAGTAAGGAGGTTGGGTAATGGAGTTCTCCCCTTGAAAAGTTCATAATGTGATTGAACCTGTACGTGTACAGTGCACACCTTGCTGCATCTTGGCAAGACTGTACCGTACTTTGGCATCTCATCTCACGCGCTGTTTATTTTTGCCAAAGGTGCAAAGAGAAATCTAAATGAGTTGCGTGCAAAATCGAAACGCATCTACAATTTTTTTGTACACAACTTGCCATTTTTACAGTGCGTTCGTCGGCTTTTCTTCTTGCCGCTTTTCTTCTGTTTATGATTGCAAGAACTTCATGGCTGATGGCAACTACAAGGCAGCTGGAGCGTGGCCACGGACAAGTTGCCGCTGTTTATCGGGGGATGCCTAAATGCCGAACTGTATACTGCTGTATGCTAAATGCTTCGATTCGAGAGCACTCCTCCATGTGGCAGAGTGTTGGTTCTTATTTTTGGCCAGCTGCCAGATGTGGTGGGAAGCGGTTTGGCATTTTCCCCGAGCAGGTCCTTGCTGCGCCTGAGCACTCCTCGGTGGCACTCGACCCGCTCTGCTCTGACTTTCCCTTTCTCGATATTAGCCTCACAGTCCTGAGGGTTTTTCTTCGTTCTTTATTTATATTTTTGGTTTTTGTTTTTCTTTTTCTTTTCTGTAAGCATTGCGTATTAGCCCCTGTGGGTGGCAGCCATTTTGTGCTCCTTTGTCTGAAACCATACACCAGGGAAAACCCTTTAGCTTAAATTGAGGATAATGGTATATCTAAAAAGGTTTAAAGCTTGTTATTACACGTTTTACATGATTTTAATATGAATAGTATATACATTTTATAAACATAGTTTTCTTAGTAAAGATAATATGGTTTTTCAAGCTTGTCAAAGCTCCAAACGAAACGTTTCTAGAGTCTACTATTTCAGAAATTTCATATTAATTAAAATATTATCGGAAATCCGTTTCAGGATGACCGACTAGTATTACATTTTTTCCATATTCTTACTTGGCCATCCATGGTTATAGTTTAGAGCGAAATGTAACTAAGGTGCAGTTCTTCATAAATTTTCCACATTAAAATCGTAAAAATTATAATATTTTTCTTCCAAACTAAATTTCCAAAGTTTTCTGCCAAAACACTTTGTTTCCCAGTAAAGATTTTTCCGAGTGTACCCAAAACAAGTAACAAGTTTGTAGCAATCTTTGGGCGTGTCCAAGACAACTGCAAGTGTTATTATAATGGTTGCATTTTTCCGCCAGATAAATATAAAAGCATTATCTCTTTCGCTGATGTCAGGCATCAAATATGCGAGATATACTAAATAATAATCTCATTATGCCACAAGCACCTGGCCGATTTAAGCTTTTTTTTTCGTTTATTTTTTTGGCAAGCTCATGTGCGCTCTAGATAGATTTCAATAGCAAACATTATGACACATGCCCGCTGTTGTTTGGCTGTCAAGTTAATAATGAACTTGGTTACGTTTTTCTTTCGGCCAGCGATTTAAATTTAGACACCTTCTAGCCATTTGGCCCGGTAATTTCGATGTGGCTCCAAGGCGAAAGTCCTGTTTAGGAAGGAGGGCCATTTCCGTTATTTGGGCTCTTAGTTGGGCCGGAAATGTATGTGCATAAATTACACTCCCGACCGTCTAACGCTTTTGCTAACGAGCCCTGACTGCCGTTAACTGGGCAAAAGGAATTGCATTTCGAGGTTGGCAAGACCTCCGAAATTCGTGGCTCGATTCTCCTTGGAGAACTGCAGTAGCTTTGTTTATGTGCCATTGGTACTGTGCCTTGGGTTAATTTTAGGCATTTTTCGTAGAAACTCCGCGTTAAAGTTTTACCAAAAATCATAAAAGTCGCGCGGCCGACTGCAGAAAACTCGTAAATTATTTTTATATGCTTCTCGTATCAACAACAGACACAAAATTCAAAACTTTTTGTGGCTGTACAGTGTAAGGCACACACGAACGCACACACACTCAATATTATATATATAACTTGTCGTGTAGAGAGAGAAAACTTACGCATCGAGCAAAACAACATTTATAAATAGCGGAAAACTACGAAGAAATCAAAATGAAAAGTGCAGCGTAGAAAACAAATCGAAGCCGGGGAAATCCAAACAAAATGTGCAACCAATCAATGGAGTTGAACCCTTAAAAAAAATATATATCAAAGAAAAAGAAAAAAATAAAAGCAAGAGCCGAAACACTAAAAATAAAGGCAGAGCCAGAGCGGAGACACTCTCAGAACTTGGCAACATCGCAGCGTTGGTCCGCAGCAGATTGGCCAAAAATAACCAGGAACGGCAGCATCAGTCCGTGCAACTAGATGTTGTTGCTGCTGCTCGCCTTCATCATGAGATTCGTAGACATTTCCAAGCGCTGTGCCGCCTGCTCCAGGGCCGGCATCGATTGCCCGCACAACGGCAACAGCAACACGGCCTGCTGGCAACATGTTGCCACTGCGACGACCAGCAATAGCAGCAGCACCAGCAGCGGCTGCGACAGCAATAGCTCCTCCAAGGAAAACTACTATGTGCCGCAGCACCTTCATAAACAGCAGCAACATCGCCAGCGGAACTGCAACATTGGCGTGACGCCGCAGCAACTCGAGGAGATACGCTTCTATCAGCGCATGCTGAAGCAGCAGTTGCAGCAGGAATTGATGCAGCAGCGACGCCTGCTACAGCAGTTGCGGGAACAGGGAGTGCCATCTGCCACATCCAAAACAACAACAACTACATCGGCGGGTCTGACCTGCAATCAACAGTATTTGAGGCAGCAGCGGCTGCTGCAACAACAGCAACAGCAGCGATATGTGGACCAAAACAGCAACAATGACAATGATTATTTGAACAACAACAACAATCTAAACAACCTGAACAACAATTTAAACAACAACAACAATTGGAACCACAACATTAACCAACAAAACAATGGCAATTTTGTCGGTCAAGGTGCGCTAAGTTATTTAACATTTTAAAAATACTAAATTTAATGGGTTCCAAGCCAAAACCAATCTTTAATATGCCCATTCTATATGGTAAACGATTCTTTGAAGATGACCATGATTTATCATAGAAAAAAGACACGACAAGGCTGTATTCTTTATATAGATTGTCAATTATTTGAGAAATAATATAAATATTTTCTTAGAAGAATAACCTAGAATAAATATATATTTATTAATAATATAATAATAAATAAGTAGAGTTATTGATCGAACAATCAATCATACTTAAGTACAAAATCGGAGATCCGATTATAGATATAAGAAATAATTCAATGAACAAAGTAGGGCATATGTTTACTTATAGGTTGCAGAAAATAATTATCAATCAATCGCTTAAATCAAATATCAATTTAAAAAAATCGTTGATAAATACCTTGATTGTTTTCTTATTTATTCATATTCCTATTTAGGTAAGTCAACCCATCAAAGTCTTTAAATATTATTTAAGCTTATATAAACTCTGTCTGGGTGGCTTTAAATATTTGTCCTCGCCAAAAAGCATCGTCAGCTTTGTTTCTTTTTCTCGGCTCTGCCTTGACGCAGCCTCTTAAACTTTATCTCGAGACGGGCTTTTGTAATTTCAATTAACTTTAATTGAGCTCCGGAGAGGCCGGCAGCGTTGGCACTGGGCATGGCCATTGCTCCGATGCCCAACCCAGCGACACGACCACCCTCCCGGCATAAAAGCTATATGCATCCACAGCTACACACAAAATGCATTAAAACGATTTTATTTGTCTGTAATCTTGCGCTGGCCCAAATATGAAATGACTTTCCATTTCATATTTTTGTGTTTCTAGGGGAGTGGGAGGATGAAAGATAGCTGGAGATGCAGATGGGAATGGGAAAGAGGGAAAGACATGTGCGGCAGCTTTGCCACTTGTCTGCTCTACGAAAAGTTCCCTCTGTCATCGAGGCAGTGGAAAATCTTTTGGAAAATCTTTTGAAAAACATGTATATTATCTCTTGTGTCTGCACTTGCTGGGAGGTTTGCCGGCCTCGCCTTTTCCCCCTTTCTAGGCTCCAACTTGAATTGTTTATGCCTTTGAGGCTCATTTTAAATTTAAATTCCGTCCCCGATCCGATGCGATATTAAGTTGCATAAGGAAGGAGGCAACTGCAATCGATGGCAATGCGGTATAACTAAGCGTTAAATTACCGCCCTGAGACATGCAATACCATCAAGTTTAACCTTTAATTGCCGCTGGCTGACAGACAGGCGTTGCATGTGGCTGCAAGTTGGTAAAATGTCACATTTTCCAATTGAACTTTTTAGGCGATGCCTGGCACGATCCTAGCCCATCCAAGGGTGTTGGTGTTGTCTCGTAAAAATCTCTCAAACGTATAAAAATAATTTTTACAACTTTTACGTTCTGACGTGGAAAAGACACCCAGCTAGGACAGCGAGCAGTGTCATTCTGATTTGCTAGACCAGGGCTGGGGTGTCGTAAAAATTAATTGAAACACGCCAGCCAACGGCAATAGAATGGGCGCCTCCGTCAGGTTTTACGGCTCCGAAATGTGTGGCACGCTAATGTCCATTAGGGGGAGTGCAGCCCGGTGGAGAGTGCAAATGGAAATGGGGATAGATCATTAGCCGGAGTTAGTTTCGCTCCGATGCTGGCGGTGGCATCTTAATTGAGCCAAGTTCAGTGTCAACGCTGATTAGCCAATTAACATGGGAAGAGAAGAGACTAGCGGGGATTATCGATAAGGTATTTTAATCAGTGAAACAAGTCGTTAAGCCAGCAAGAAGGGAAATATGTAATCACTTTACATGTAGAAGAATTTCAATTTCCTTATTTTAATAAAGTTTTCTAATGTTGTATATTCCCTTCTTATTTGCAGGACCCAAACTTCGACGTGGCATGACAGAATTCTCAACAAACAACGATCACAGCAAACCGCATTTCACCGCATCTCAGCAGAAACCGCTCCAGAACTCACCCATCCACCAGCAGTCATTTGCCCTATCCAATCCCAGCTCTCATCCTCATCTGCTTCAGCGCTTGGCCCAACAGCAACATCATCATAATCACCAGCATAACCCACAGCAAAGACCCCATCAGTTCCAACAGACTCTGCCCTTCAGCCAGCTACAACACAACAACGGCAACAACACGGCTGGCCACATTCTCTCCGGATCGGGATCGGGATCGTTGCCACACACGCCGCTCAGCTACCGGAATCCCCTGAACAGTCCCTGCAACGGCCCGTTCGGCAACACGGCGCAGACGACGACGGCGACGACGACGATCGGGAAGCGGTACCAGCAACAACAGCTGACCGACCGCCTGCTGCAGCAGCAACACCTGCAGCAGTGCCAGCAACAGCAACTGCAGTCGCTGGGCAGCGATGCGGAGGAGGAATCCATCGGCGAGGAACTGAGCGAGGAGAGCCTCAAGCAAAATGTGGCCATCGTGCTGAACAACTTGAATCGCTACAACAACGTGCTTCGCAGCATCATACTGAATGACCAGGTGAGCAGCCTCATCAGTCCCAGCAGTCAGTCGGGCAGCCTCTTCCTCGGCGAAGACACGGGCAGCCTGCTATACTGCGACAACAACAGCAACGAGGAGGACCCGGTGGGTAGTAGGAAGCTCCAGGGCAACAATAACTTTGTGCTGGGCAAGATGGCGGCCACGCCGGAATCGGATTACAACAGCAATGCCACCACGCCAGGAGGTCGCAGCAGCAGCGAACAGCAGCAGCAACTCGGGGTAGGTGATGCTAGGATGCTTTGTGGTGGTGGCGGGATGCGGGATACTACTAATGGCGGTGGTGGTGGCGTCAACAATCTCAACTGTTCGCTGGCCTCGTCGCACGACTTTACTCACGACAATTCCGATTACCAGTGGTTCCTGGACTACGGCTATCGAGATGGCTGTGGCGGTATGCAGCGCAGCGTGCTGAGCTCCCTCTCGGCCTCGTACAATGCGATGGGGGATCTTATCTACTACGAGGACCTGGCCAAGAACCTGGACGCTAACCTGGCCGAGGTCGACATGGAGAGCTTCCGGGCCGAGGACATACATTCCCTGCTCTCCCAGCTGCCTGCCTACTGCAAGAGCCTGGGCGGAGCCAATAGTCGCCTGCAGCAGTCGCTGCTCCTCCAGCAGCAGCAGCAGCAGCAACAGCAACAACAGCAGCACCAGCTGCATCAGCAACAGTTGCTGCACCACAGCAACATGATGCCGCACAACATGTCCCAGACGTCGACCACCTCCACCAACGAACTGATCGACAACTCCTTCTGCAAGTCGGAGCTGCTCTTCTCGCCGGTGCGCGAGTCGCACATCTCGGTGGACTCGCTGGACATGGACGCCTATCCGGACGACGGGGAGATCATACTCACCTGCAACAAGGACAACTACACCATAGCCTTCGAGGGTAGTGTGCTTTACTCAGACGACAGTTTCTACGGTGAGTATATATTATATTTTCCTGGAATATTTAAAATAATAGTAAATTGGTGCTGCAGCGGAACCTAGTGACATTGCCGCCAGGAATAAACAGAACTGCATAAACTTGCACAGCAATCTGGATGACATTGTGAAGCGCAACAAGGCCCTGGAGGTATCCATGTCGCGATCGGCCCAGGCCTTCCAACCGCTCTGCCCCATGTCGCCCAAGGGACAGGCAGCCATAGCGGCGGCGGCCAAGCTACAGCGGTAAGTTTACATTCTCATTCAACATACACATGCCTCACAAGATTCGCTCAGATGCCTGAGGATTGATTGCTGTCAGGAAGAAAGGGTTTCTTAAAGATCGGAGTTTGAGTTAACTGAAAGAGATATAAGACTGAAATAGCATAGATCTACAAAATCTCCAAGATAAAATGCTGCTTTTGAGAATTATCTAAGAGTTCATATGATGAGATAACTAAGAGATAGATTGCCTCGCTTCTGGCAGAGTAATGTCAGCATCACGCCAGGCGGATGCTGTAGATTCTGTGCCCCCTTCCTTGCAGTCCGCTCTCATTGCAGCCGCGTGGGGTCATTTCAATTGAATTCAATTTAGTTCCATTTGCCTGCCTGCCTGCCGGCTGAATATTAACGTATGGGGGGAATTTCAACTTGGAACTGGGTCTTTTCGCTGTGTATTCCAAGCCGGCATATGCCAACCTTCAAGGGCTTAACGTTGCGGGCAGGAAAAGTGGGTTGGTTAGCGATCAGGCAAGTTAATCCCTAAAGAAAACCAATTATGGGTTTAGCCCAACAAAAACTCATTCACAAACCGATTAGCGAGGACGCGAGGAAACCCGAAATATTATGCAAATAAACCCGGCGCAGACGCCAGCAGGTAAACTGACAGCAACCAATCCGAAAACCCGCAATGCTTCCTACCTAAAAACAAAATATTGAAAAAACCTTCCGCCAACAAAATTGTAATCCCAAACGCTTGACGTGTCTCTTGTGGTAAAGACGCTCGTTATTCCTTGTTTCGCCCGGAAGCAGGTATCCCTCCGGGAACAACAACACAGAGACCATCACGATCACCCGGCACCTACCACAGTGCTCGGTGCGGAAGAGCAACAGCCTGCCGAATCTGCAGAGCGAGGAAGCGATGGCCGGCAGTTGCCTGAAGGAGCAGCACCAGCAGCCGGAGGAGAGTGGCCAGCAGGCAGCTCCGTTGAACGTCTCCCAGGCGATTAGCACTTCCACCATGGAGTCGTGCAAGTCCAGATCTCGTAACCTTCTGCCCATGTGCCAGATGCCCATATCCATCAGTGTGTCCGTTTCGGAGCGACTGCAGCATCAGGCTGACCAACAGATCACGCCCATCCAGCAGATCACACCCACATCCCAGCATCAGCAGTCGCAGGCCCACTCGCACCACCATCGCCACAAACATCGTTGCAGTTGCTCGCAGGAGAGCCAGAACTTGCACATCTCCGGCTCCGCCTCCTCGGGCAACTCCTCCAATCCGCCGGCCTTCAATCTAGTCAAGTTGTTCATCAAGCAGAAGAGCACCAACAGCAGCGGCGGCCAGGAGGACTTGGCCGCCCAGGCGAGTGCCCACACCTGCATGGATGTCTCTTCCGGCTGCTGGCCCTCTAGCGATGCCGCGAGCTCGAGCAGCGGCTCCTTGGAGCAGCGCTTGCGCAAGAAGAGCATGAATGACTCGGGTAAGGGTTCGGCAGTGAGTCGCCATGACGAGGAGGAGAACTACCCAGAGCAAGAGACTCCGCGACGCCAGTTAAGGAACCGTTTGGAGGCCGTCTTCTACGATGACGTGGCCACCTCCAGTTCCACGGGATCCCTCACGGCCACCAACTCACCAGCGCATCGTCGCCGCAGTATGCCGTTGAGGAATCCACAGCTCTACCAGCTGGCAGCCCAGGTTTCCACAGGCAGCCAGATGTCCTCGGAGGCGAGCTCGGAGCAGCTGACTCAGGTGCCAAGGCGCGCGGATGCGGGATGCGGGCCCAGCACGCGTCCGCTGTCCTGTGCCTCAAGCTCCGAGATGATCACGCGCTCCATGCAGACCTCCTGCGGATCGCTGAGCACCACCAGGAGCAGCCTGAGCGAGCGCTATCGCTGTGTGCCGCCCTCGTTCCTCGAGAAGCTCAACAACCTGGGCGAGGAGCGGCAGGCGCCCATTTACGTCATCTATCCGAACTACGCGCTGCCCGACCTGGGATTCGTGAAGACCAATGCTAGCACGGATGTGATCTTCTCGCCCTTTAACTACAAGATGACGCTGGACGGGGCGGCGGGCAGTGCCGGCAGCTCGGGATCTCTTAAGAAGCAGCAGCGCAGCAGCAGCCAGAGCGCCAGTGAGGATGAGATCCTCAAGACGCTGGACTACAAGCACGTCTCGGACTGGCAGTCGCTGGCCACCTTGCTGCCGACGGAGTACCGCCGGCGGCTGCAGCACATTCCGGAGGTGAAGCACCTGGTGCGGCAGCTGGACTCGGAGCTCTCGCAGCGTCCGCTCTTCTGTATGTCGCCGCCCATTCGGCGCAACCGCTCGCACATCTGCGACTGCGCCAAGTACTTCCAGGGGCAGACCCAGATGGATGAGGCCTCCAGTTCGGGATCGAGTCAGCAGCCCAGCTCGGGCTATCGCGGCTCGTCCACGCTGCTCACCGACTCCGAATTGGATACGGATCCGCTGAAGCAGATGTATGTGTACCAATATGATCAGCAGCGCATGGACTCTGGCGTGGAGACGAGTCCCGGCAGTCAGCCGACTCAGACACCGCCACAGCCCATGCCCAGAAGCATTCTGCGCAAGGCACACTCAGCACAGGCGCGCTCCAAGCGCAATTCCATGATCGAGGCACAGCAGACACAGAAGCTGACCAAGCTGGAGAAGCGTCGCAGTCTGCAGGAGCCGCCGCACAACTATGCGCTGGGCTCCAACGACGAGCTCGCGGATGTCTTCGAGGAGGAGGAGCACTTACCACAGGCGCAGCCGGTGAAACAGCGGCTGTCCCGCAAGGATCTCGATGCCAGGGCTCGCGCCGAGAACTTCCTGGCCTCGCTGCCGCGTTCCGAACTGAAGCACTATGCCGAGATTGCGGCCATCCTGGAGTCTTCTGGCGAGCAGGTGACCTACGATGCCGCCGCCCTTAAAAAGGAAGTCAGCCGGGTGCTCAGCCAGCAGAAGAAGGTATCCTTCAATGACGAGGGTGTGGCTGCCGGCCTGCAGCCCCAACATGCCCAGCGCTTTGCCACGCCACCCAATTCCCCCAACATTTCCGTGGCAGCACTGCAGCGACGCGAAACGCTGGACGTGATGGAGCAGCGCAAGATCGAGAGCAATCGCTTCAAGCGCTTGCAGATCCAGTGGGAGCTGATGAGCAAGGACTCGAGCATGCTCAAGGAGCTGGCTAGCGAGGCGGCCACCAAGAGCGGCGGCTCCACGCCCACCTCGGCGGCCAACTCGACGGGGTCCAATTCGGCGCCTAGGTCCAGGATTCCGCGACCAGTGAGCTACCCAGCGGGCAGGTCAGTAAATAATAAATTTATATTTAATTTTTAAATTAGACATGATTTCTTTGGGACTGTTTTTCTTTACAAAATTTAATTTCTTTTCGTTTTTGGTGTACCTTTTTTGGCTCTTGCGTGAAATTATTATTTTGCATGATGTTACCCGGGTTACCCCTGATCAGGAGTACCACGCCCACTTCCTCAAAAACTCCCGTTCCCGTCATGAGCACACCCTCGCCGGCCCGTGCCGTTGCCACCACCCCCAAGACTGTCACTAAAAGCCACAACAAACCCGCTCTTGTCTCCTCCCCCCGCCCACACAGACTCACCAGTGCCCAGGAAGCAGCCAGTGGAGCCAAGGTCAGCACCCGTTCGCCCAGCAGAATGGTGCAGCCGAAGCGTTATAGTCTGGCCGGAGCGACCACACCTACATCCTCCGCCACACCAGCGTCGGGAAGGGCGCGTACGCCGACCAATCGAGTGGCGGTTACGGCGCCAAATACGCCCAAGCGTCAAGGTGTTGCCCAATCGCCCAGGTGAGAGAAATTTGTTTATAAAAAGCTTAAGCCAGGCAACTAAGTAAAACCCCCTTTTCAGACCCACCTCGCGAGTGCGTTGAGCGTCCAAACGAGTCCAAGAGCGTCCAAGCGTCATCCCAATTAGTCAACGGCAGACGACAGACGGCGATTAGCAGCAAAAAAAAAAAAAAAAACAACAACAACATACAAAAAAACATATTCAACAAACAAACAATGCAACATTGTAAAATTCTAGACTAAGGCTTTGTGTGCGGCTCGATTGCTTAGTTACTGTTGGCCCGGAAAGTGATATTTAGATGGGAGAGCAGGGATCAGGGAGCGAGAACTGATGGCGAGATGTGCTGGTATCCTTTGATTGATTTCGTTGTCCTGAGAAGTAGCTAAATTTTCTCTTTTTTACCCAGTATACATAATGAAATCTAAACATATGCCAAGTACGCGTAACTTAAACAAATATTTTGATGTATATACACAGCATACGACAAACCACATATAAATGCGTAGATGCTTTGCTACCCCCCGACCCACAAGAAACTGATACAAAAGTGTATAAAATATTTTCTATACCGTATGCAAGATGGCAATACTCGAGCTAACATACACAGATTACTTAAAGCATACCAAGCGGGAAAAGCTAAGCAGATAGAGATACATGGGGCATACGCCCAGATACAATAATTGAAGAGCTCAAGAGCGGATCCAATCGATATTAGGCAATGTCTATGCCCCCGGGTGCATTAGGATAAATATTTTTGTTGCTCTCGCTGATCTGGAAACGTATTTTCCACATATCTATGGCCTTTAATGCACCAGCAGCAGCAGCAACTGGTGTTTACTGAATGATTTGCAGTCTTTGATTTTTGATTTTTATTCTGTCGCAAGCTCAAGAAAATCCCTAATTCGTTGGGTTTTTAGTTCGCTTTTTAAGCTGGGACTCTCTCTTTCTTATTTGTAACGAGCTTATGCTGTTGGGCCCGACGGCTCAAGGTGATTTCAAATTGTACGATATATATGTTAACAGCCTACACTTACTATTAATCTTACTCCCCTTCATTTGTAACTATATAAATGCCTAACTTTAATTGGTTATCCAACTGCTGGAAGACATCATCTAATTTGTAACTCATAAGCCTAAGTCAAGCACTCTTTTCTATCCTTAATTGTATAGCTACACTACTATTGTATTATCTACGAGCGGAAGAAACACATATTATAGATTTGCGGGAGAACATGTATCACCAAATGGATATGCGGAAGTATATATTATGTATTAAACCGAAAACAAAACCAACAAAAAAATGTATAAAAATACAAAATCAATAAAAATATTAATAAACATGCAAAAAGTATTACAAAATATATATTGAACGTGTTTTTATTATTTAAAATTTATCATGGCAGTGCCCTAAATCGTACTGTTCATAACAAATATAGATTTTAAAGTGTTTTCAAATTCGGGGGACTTATATCATGCAACGTTAAAGGTAAAATTTATTACATTAATATTAAAAAATGTTTGGTAGTAAAACAAATATACAGATTTTTAAATTTTGTTTATTGTTTAATGAGAAATAAGAACAAAATGCTTAGAAAGAAGCATGTAAATGTAAAATCGATGCCTGTTAAACTGTAAATATAACAAAAATATAACACAAACTGTGAAAATATTACGGTGCGAAACCTTATTGCTCTCAAACTGTTTTCATGTGCATTTTTCACCTCTGCTTAAAACTGTATATTTTGTATAACAGTTTGTTTATCTTTTAACAGTTGTCCTAAAACTGTGGTAAGGTGTTTTAACTTTTTGATTTTGTGTTTTATATTATGTTTATATATATTATTTACAATTATAATATTTTCTTTTTTGAAAGTACGAATATATTTTTATTATTGATTTCTTTTAACTAAATGCTACTTTTACTTTCCAGATGTAGCAGAAAGGGAGTAAGTAGAATGGATAGCAGAAGTTTCAGAAACAAATATTAAAAATATTGAAATTAAAATTTTATTTATAATATTTTTTTTTATAATTACATCTACAATATGCCAAGTTGTTTTATATTAAAATCATGAGAAACACAAAAAAAATTAACAAATGATTTAAAAAAGGAAACAATGAAAACTATTCTTATTTTAAGAAAAGTTTTTACTCAATTTGCTTAAATCATATCTATTTATTGTTAAAATATTATTTTAAAGAAACCCATTTTATAAACTTAATTAAAAGGAGTCCTTTTTTTTTAAAGACATAAGGCGTTAGAAAGGCGTTTAAATCATACATCTCATTGTTTTAGTAATTTGGGGGCATTTGTTAGTTAGCATCCTTTCATGTTTTCTGCAAACGGCATATTTTTATATTTTTTTGTTGCTAACAGTAGTTGTCTGATCTGACTTATAGTGGTAATAATGAATGTAATGTATGTAGCTTTAAAACTGAGACTAGTTTTCCTAGAAACTAACAGAGGCAAAGACAAACGTATGACAATATGATATGGCTAAATGGACTCGACTGCTCATGATGACTAAAATACCCTGCAAGAGTAAAGGTAAAATAAAGTATAAATGTCTCAAGTTTAATATGGAAAGCGATTCCTTATGGTTTTCTGATATCTCCAAATTAAATCCATGTAAATTTTTACAAAGCCCCCCAGTTAATTTGGCTGCTTAGCTTCTTGAGAAGAGCTCTGCCCAAATCTTAAAATCTTAGGCTGAACCTAAAGCTAAATCCTTTAGCCCATTTAGGGGCTGGCAACATTATTAAAAGTAATTGTAATTACCGAGGCACATGTTGCGCTGTGTGTGTGTGCTCCTTGCGGGTGTGTGCTCAAATACACATACACATGCATGGGCTGGGTGCCTTTGCATACATTTACCTAATTAAATAAAATAATGAAAACGCAAAAGTTGCAAAAGGCGCGAAAGTACGGCTGGAGAAGTTACATAAGGAACACCCTTCGACTTCGACCCACCGAAAATGCCACACACAAAACGCAACTGTTCACACATTTGCCTTGAAATTGGAAAATAAAATTACGCAGAAATATTTTCAAATATTTATTATGGGGCCCTGAATAAGTATATGAGTGTGTGCGAGTGTGTTAGCTTGATAATTATCATTAGCCATGTGGCAGTCCTGACGCTTTTCCAGCTGTGCGCTTTTGCACTCGTAAAAATATTTAAAAAATATATATCTTCATAGTTTCTGTAGATTATACGATAAATACATTTAAAATTAAAACAAATAGTTTAATTATAAAAATAAATAATAAATTTGTATGAACTCCTTCATTCATCGTTGGAGTCCTTAGAAAATACATCCACTTCCTTTATGTTTATTTATTATCTTGATAGTAGCTCCAGCTCTTATTAATTTTGGAAATAAATAATTAAAAGAATCCTTCGCATTTATTTCTCTAAATGTTGTGAAAAACTACAAAAATGAACAGCAATTACTGGTTAAACTATTTAATAAGGGACTCAATTTTTTGCTAGTACTTTCCAAAGGCTAAAAGAAAGATTTCTTTGCTTAACACAATAAAATTATTTAAGAAAATATATTTTTTGTAGTGTCTTTTAAAAATTGTGCCAAGGCAAAAGAAAAGCCATGCGGAAAAGCCAAAAACAAAAAAAAAAAAGGAAAGAACATATGTATTGTTAAGCAAATATTTTCACTTTCCTTTGCCAGACTTTGCAGCTTCTTCGATTGAAATTTGTTGGCCATTAAGTTGGCTCGTTTGGGCCGCGAGTGCTGCCAACAATTTGCATATGAAATTTGATTATTTCTCGCCTTTGTGCGTGGCTCAAAATGTAATTAAAAGTTTTTTGTTTAAACTGCGGAAATATAACTGTAACTCTCAAGAGCAACGCCGCTGACTGTTGTCAACGCTTTTGTTGTCGCTGTCCTGTCGTCGTTGTGTGTGCACACACAGGCCCTGTCCCTCACAAAAAGACCCAAAAAAAAAGGAACACGAAAAATAAGTCGGTCAAATAAATTTTGCTGTCAAGCGAAAAGCAAAAGTGCATAAAATATGCACATTGCACTGTGAATGAGGCCTACAGTATTTGCATTCACATATTTTTACTAAAATAATTACATGCACATGACCCACCACCACGAGCCACAGCAATAACAACAGCTACAAGAACAAGAGCAAGTTATGACTAAAGACATGCCTCGACAAAGGACACGAGATAGGCGGTCGCAGCATTAGATGTCCTTTTTTTTGTGGAGCCCCATTCGACGGGGGTATTGCGCCAGCGGCATCGAGTTTGCTTCAAATTCTTTAAAAACTAAAATTAAGCATCAGAGAGTTCAAGTTACTGCGAGATCTGAGAAAAATATTTTTAAAATATTTTATAAGCAAGGTAACTAGGTTAGCTGATATATAACAGCCAACTAAATCATGAATAAATAAATAAACAACTAAATCTTAAACCAAGAAAACTGATTTTAAAATAATTTAAATTATTTCCTATAAAAGTCAGACTCTTCAATGCCTTTATTGAATTTTACTCATTTAATTTCTCAATCAAAATATTCTTAGTTAATTTATCTAAAGGGTATTTCAAGTTTCAATCCATTTTTCAGCCTATTATTTTCTATCCTCTGTGGTTTTTGGCAGTACCAGGACACGCCATACTGAATGCCAGAAGCGGGCAGCCAAACTTTGGCAGCGCCTTTGTCGCTGGCATTTGTTTGCCGCTCCTAGTGGTGCTGCTCCTGGTGCTGGCAAGTGGCATCATTAGCCCGTAACCCGTAGTCTATAGTCGGGAGTCCATAGTCTGTAGTCCGCGGACACGCTATGCACGGGACGCCGCTTGGTAAACACACACCGAAATTCCGAAATGAAGCAATAAAAGGCCATAAAACGAAATGCAATTGATATACAAAAGGGAAATTGTAGGCAACACGGCCCGATTGTGTTCTGTGTTGTGTTTTGTGTCAGAGTGCGACAGCGGAGGGCCGCCGGTGAATTCGCCGCAGGGGAATCCCTGGGAGTCTGGCGCATGCTCGACAGTTGGCACCCCTACGGCGGCGGTGGGTGGTGCAATGTGAGGAAGAGTGGGTGGCTGTTTGGTTGGGCGGCTGGGGGCTGGGTGCTGCTATTGCAACCGCAGCGAAATTGTCGACCGCGATTTGGCCGGCGGGCCTGACCTAGTTGAATGTGCTGGCAGGTCTGGCCATCGGATGGAGCAATGCCACCCTTTCTCCACTTGCATTGTTGATGCCGTGCATCTCCTCCCCAGTCGCTCGCCGCCGTTTTGTTTGCTCGGCGGATATTTGATTTACAATTTTAATAAACTCAAACACATTGAGTGAGGGTAGGGGCATTCAATTTCCTGCCGTCTGGCATATCGAAAGTAGTGCGATCGAGACCTTAATTATTTCCATTTGCCATCATATATATTTTGTATTCTAAGTATGCACAATCTTCGGTATTCTATTGAATTTCCAGGCTGCTTTTACTTGAGGTCCTGGGCTTTATCAATTTTGTTGCTCGTCTCTTTCAGTGCCTTGCGAAATTCTCACATGAACTCTAGCCCACTTTCACCCAGGTGCGGGTTGCCTGGTTCGTTGGCCGTGCACAAAATATGCAAACAATTTTCAATTAAAAATCAATTTTATGCTTCAACTGCGACTAAGTGCAAAATAGTTGCTGATATTCGTAAGAGTCGTCGTCTCTAGGAGGTTCATAAAATGCGCAAACATTAAGCCAAAGTTTCCCGACCAAGCCTTTCCTCTGCCGGCTATTATGGTCGCTTGGTCTCTCATGCTGTGGCCACTTGCAAGTTGCAACCGCAAAAGTAGAGAAAATTTATTGGAAAAATTAAGAAAAATACTCGAAATTGGTGCAGCTGTCAAAAGGCTTAACGCACGAAATTTACCATAAAGTTTTTAGCAAGCTTTCGACGGGACTGCTGGTCGTGGAGAGTGGGCCCAAGTGGCGGTCAGGGTTAAGAGTAACGCCAGCTGTTGTCGGAAGCCATCTGACGAACTTGACATGCTGCCAAAGTTGAAGCGGAAAACCAGCAAGTGACTGCCAATGTTTCCACCGATGCGATGCGCTCAGGCGGCTCAGTCACACAGAGAAAAACTATTGTTTCATTACTTTCTACCTATAGTAAGTACAGTAAGAATTATATTTTAAAATAAATTCTTTTTTAAATGTACATTTAAAGTAGTTAAAAATGGCCTAAATATACTCAAAGTTCACCATTAAATACACTTTACATAAAATCAAAATGGACCAAAAAATAAACAACCCAAAATACGTTCAAAATAAACCTTAAATATACCCAAAAGGCGCCTAAAACAATTCACTTAAAATAATTTAATTTAAGAATTATTTTATTGTATATTTTCTGTCACTGTAGCCTTATCCTCGCCACTAATAATACTCCAAGGGGTCCACGGGTGTCCAAAGGGGTGTAAAGGGTCTTCCGCTTCCACTTATCGCATAACAGGCGTTCCACTCGGCGTCAAGTTGCGTAATTGGCGAATTGATTGCCTATCCGGCAATTGAGAGCAAAGATATGTCAGGGGCGGACAGGACAGGGCAACGGCCAGAGATCGCGTTTAGAAATTTTCATAAAAACTTTTTATGCCCGCCATTCTCTGTGGTGTGCCACAATTGTTGCCAATTTCCCGGACGCAGCCGACGTGTGGCGTGCGCTTGAGATTCCTGACTCGCTCGCTGGTTTTCGTGGGTCCAGTCTGGAGTGAGAAGCTAAAGTTTCGGCAGTCAAGCAGCAGTCAGAGAGCGTGGCCACATATCCAATTACGTTTATAGATATTACGAAAATTGAGCGGGGAAAAAAAGAAAAGAAAATACGCACAATGTAGCCATAAAAAAGTGGTACGTCCATACAAACCTTAACTAAAGCTGGCTGAAACTAGGGGCGGGCTGGCTTCGGCTTGGCTGGGTTAGGTGGCAGCTAAAGTGTTGCTAAGTGCACGGGCAGCGAAACATTTGAACTTTCTGTTAGCTCAAATTGTCAGGGGTCTTAAAAAGTTGCGACTAGCTGCGCGCCAGCCATTTGCCCGATCATCTTGCGTTTTAAGCGTGGCGAAACTTAAAGTCAACCCCTTGAACGACCAGTTTGCGGGCTGGACTCTGGCTACGCATCTTAAATATTTAATGCAGCAAAAATCAATTGCTAATTTATGCATTCAGGCAGTTAACGACAGAGTTGAATAGTTCATGGTAATGGCCATAAATAGCAACTCCCATTCGGTGTCCTCCCCCGCTGTCCTCCAGCCAGTGTCCTCGACAGTCGTATACATTTTAAATTAGCTGCTCGTTTCCGAGAAGCACCAGCGCATACAGACCCATAAAGAAAGGCGGCAGCAGCAGCAGCAATAATCAGCTCAACTCCAACGGGGTGCTCCGCCCTGGAAGGAGTCATCGTCATCGGGTTCATTCAATTGCGGGAAGCACGGTTTGGAACGGGAGTCTCGGTGTCTTTAAAAGCCCCTGGGCTCCTATGACGTTTTGTGGGCGTTTTGGCTGTTAACCTGGCGCACTAAATGGCACTCAAACGAATCGTCGTCGTTATATAATTGAAATAACAAAAAAAAAGGTGGTTTAATACGTAACTAGGAGCAAAAAATTACTTTTATTAAGCTTAAAGTCTTGGCACAGAATATAACTAATAACAAAGGTTTCTGTTTTTTAGACATTAATAAAAACTGGTTGTGTAAAGGTATGAATTAAATGGCATTTACCTTTTTTATTTATTAAAGTTAAGTTTTCTGTGAATGTATTTTATAAAAAGAGTCTATTGTGACAACATTCATGTTGTGAATGTGTTTTACAATTATAATGTTTCTGTTTTATTTATTTAAATTTTGATTAAGTACTAATATAATTCAAATACATCATTTCCAGCCATCAAGGCTGGGCTTTACCAGAAAATAATAGGAGATTATTATTAATTTGTTTGGCATTAAATATTTATACGCATTTTAAGTATCAGCTTAAAGGAAACTTTAGCTGATTCATAAATAACAACCACATTTTTATTGATTTTTTGGACTGTACCTTTCTTCTCAACCCTTTCACCATGGCGTATACTTAACGCGAATTAACTCCGGGTAACTGCGCCTTTGGAGGGACTTCCCCCAGGGCGGGGAAAGAGGTTCGAGTGGAAAAATAGAAAGAGAGCTCCAAACTAAACGCGTTGCTTGTTCTACAAAATTAACTATTACATGTTAAGTACCATAATTTGTATATGCTGGCACATTAGGACGCACACACACATACACACACCCCAGGACATATCGTATGATTAAAAAGGAGCGAATGGAAAAAAATACGAACCTCGTTGCGTGTGCACACTCGCAGTTGTAGTTGAGCCCGGTAACTCTGTCCCAGGAGCTAGCTGCTAGTTGACTTTTTAGTTGGCCCTTTTATGAGCGACTAACTAATTAAGATAAGTGTGTCTGATTTTCATATTAATGGCATACAAACGAACCCATTGTGGGGCGCTCTTATCTTAAATGTTTGGGGCCAAGCTAAAGCGTCAAATGTTGTGCTCCCTCCCGTTCGTTCCCGTACCATCCGAAATCCTTGTGCGTTTTCAGATTTTTGTTTTTTTTTTCAGGAACAGGAACAGGAGGAGCTACATGAAAAGCCAGCGGGAAGGGGGCAGTACAGGGGCCACTGCAGCGGACGTGGCTTACATGAGCATGTGTTTTTAAGCCTCGTTGGGCACAAAACAATTAATATTGTGCCCGCCCACAGCTAAGCACAAATCAGCCTCCTGTGAAATGTGAAACACAAAAGCGCACGGTGGCAGCCAACGCAGCAACAACGGCAACCGGAAGCGGAAGCGCACAACTCTTTGCGCGAATTAATCACACAGCAACTACAGCTACAGCTACAACTACCACTACAGAAGCAGCAACAGCAATGAGAACAAGAGCAGGAACAGCAAAATCAGCAGAGGAACGACATGGACACGCATATAAAATTCGCCCCGTTGGTCCTTCAGCTTGTATTCGCTTACATGGCGCACGAATAAAGAGCTACGGTGAAGCCCTTCCGCCAATATTAGTCCATCACTTGACCCCACACAAGCAGGAACAATGGATATTAGCCTAGATATTATTTTACGATTCCCTGAAGTTTTTAAGGACGTAAATAAGCACCTATACTCCCCAGTTGGGTTTAAAAATAAACGTTGAAAAGAGTTTTTTTGGTATGAAAGCTACATACCTTTTTTTTTAACCATAAATATTATCTTGGCATTGACTTATAAAAAATGTTTATTAAAAATAAAAAAAAAACATGAAGGAAGAAGAAAACAATAGTTGTAAAAATTCCTATCTGCCCAAGAATGTGTGAAAATGATTAAAACATTCATCGTTTTTAATGGGAAAAATTTGTAAATTTTAATTTATTTTCCATTGAGCTTCAGTACATCATCATAAGGTCACTCATTATATTGCACTTAAAAACAAACACTATTATTACAAAGCTTAATATATATGTAAAATTTACTTACCTAATAATTTATTTTGTTTTTTATATTTATTTTAGTAAAAAAATTATTTTATTTATTTTATTTCCCCCAAATAACCAGTTGCCATTCCTCGACCCCGCCCATCCATTATCATTTCTCGAACCTAATCAAATCAGGAACTGTGCAATTCCCTTGAGAGGATTTTCACTGTGGCCCGGCTGGCTCGAGTGCGGTCACTAACTCCTCCATGGCCGTCGTCTCAGTACCGTCAAACGACAGTGCAGGGAGCTAATTAAATATGCGTGCCTTGCCTCAATGCCCCGGCCGCTCGGGGGATTGCGTGCCCGATGGCTCCTGCTCCTGTTTCTGCCCCAGATCCTGCTCTTGCTCCCCTTAAAGGTCCAACGAGACCCACCTTGGCCAGCTTTAATGTCCCCCCAGTTTATGGCGGGGTTACGCCCCCCACGGCCGGATCTCTGTGTGTGTGCCTATTTCGGGGGCATATTTGCTAATCATTTTACGTGCCGCCCCCCCTCGAAGGATCTGTACACGGTTTATTGTTTTTTAAAACGTGGGCGTGGTCCGACCGTCCGTCGGAGGAGAAGGAGGAGTGAATTTAACGAGCGGCAGCTGGGACAACGGCCCTTTGTAATGCAAATTAAATAAACATGATTTTTATATGATTTCGGTGTAGCTTGTCGTGCGGTGCGAATGCATTGTCCTTGAGCCTGCCCGTTGTAGCGTGTAACGTTAGAACACCTGACGGGTTACTGAGGATCTGAGCTGCGGGGGCAC
>JAEIIJ010011740.1:0-15511 GCA_018904815.1 Drosophila ogumai | reverse complement strand
TAGGAATTTGGGGAACTCTTAATATAAAGAATCTAGAAGCTTATTATAAATACATTTTTTTTAATAAATTAAGAGCTTCTTAATTTATAGAATCTATAAAAAATATTTAAAAATTTAGGAAACTATAAATTTAAGAAATCAAGAAAAATATTATATATTTAAGGAGCTCTTAATTTCTAGAATCTACAATCTTGTGTTAAAAAATATTTAATATTTAGGAAGCTCTTTAAAAATCCTCAATAATGCATTAAAAAATATTAGATTTTTAAGAAGCTCTTAATTTACAGAATCTACAAGCTTTTGATAGGAATTATTCTCTATTTATAATTATATAATTTAATACACATAATAATATTTAAATCTCTAATTAGTATTGAATAACTTGAAAGTGCTCCATTTCGTCAACTTAAAGCTAGTTAATCCCTGAAGTTAGCCCAAATAATTATTGAATTTGTAGAATTTTTGAAGAGGCCTTGATTGCTAAGTGCACAACAGGGAAATTAGTCCTACTCGTTGTTACTTGTTGAGTCGCCAATACGTTCAAGTGCATTTCAAAGTTGTCTGCTATATCTGTATCTTTACATTCTTCTGTATCTGTATCTGTATCTGTATCTGTAGTATCTCTATGTCTGTATCTGTATCTATGTATCTGTTTCTGTAGAGCTTGTAACACTGTTTTCCCGATAGAAAGGCAAGTGTGTTGTTTGTCATTTGTCATGTCGCGGCTGCCACTTGTCCCCAGCACACACTCTTCAGAATGCAGAATGCACTTTGGAAAGTTTCACAATGAAGGCAAGGCCCGCCGCCACTCGACAGATTACTATCTGTATCTGTATCTGTTGGGGGGTTAGTAAGTCGTAAGTCGTAAGTCCATGCTCCACATTAAATGGCTGTTTAGGGAACCCAAAATAAAACCCAAACTAATGCCAGAAGTCAGAGCAGCTCGCTCTCTGTCGCCGCTGCTCATATATCAAAATGTACGTCAATTTTCATGCTCTGGACACTTGATAGACTGAAGTGCCTTACATTGATTTCACATATACCTTTTCAAGTGATTTATTGTAAAGGCTTGTTGGCGCACTCGAAGTTGAAACTCATAATGAGGCAGGCATACACACACACACACCTGTATGTGTACCCCCGTGTCGTGTATCTCAGTATCTGCGGCTTAGAAGTCAAGCCCATTGAGTGGATGTCGTCCCTCGATGTGGGGCCTCTAAGGGGGGTGGGATGGTTTATAACATTTATGTTTGTGTATTCGCTGACCAAGTCAGACTCTGCGGCATTCGGGGCCAGCTGAGGATTTTTGGCTATATTTATGCCTTTAAAGGGTATTATAATTTTAGTCAGAAGGTAGTAACTAGTAAATATATAAATGAAAAAATATATAAATAATAATAAAATAAAATAAAAGCTGAATATGGCCTTCGAAATAGCTTCTTTTAATTAATCAGTTCACTATTTGATTTGTATATCTGATTACAAAAGTCAGATATATTAAACAGAATATAGATTGTAACCTTAAAATATCGTTAAGAGTTTATCGATAATAGTATAAATGATCGATATATATACATAGTTATTCAAAGAAATATTTATCTTAAAGAGTGATAGCACATTATTAGACCTTTTTACTTACCTATTGAAGGAGACATTTGTTTATAATAATTATACAAAATTATCCACCCTGTTTACTTAGCAAAACCCATAAAAGAAATTCCAAAAAAGCCATTCTAAATCCAACCCCAAGCCTTATTATCGATTATTATCGATGCTAATCCAAACGGCAAAGGCAATGAAAATTGATTAGGCTGCGGTTTTGGGTTATCGATGGAATGAAATATGACCGATCGGCCGGCTGGGAGTTCGTCCAAATAAATCATAGTAATCTTGAGGTTATCTGGACCTGCCCCACCTGCCGTACTCCACGTGCCGCCGGCTTGAGGATGATTCATTCATTTTGAAATAGCATCCTTCTTTTGGTTTTTTTTTTTGTTTTTCTGTTATTTTATTTTATTTATGCAAAATATTTCGAAAAAGAACACAAAAATTCAAAATCAAATTATATGATTATACATTGAAAATTGTTTTTGTTTTGTTTTCTTTTGTTGTTGTTTGTTTCCTTTTGCATTCTTATGTTTTATGTTTGGGGTTTTCTTTCTTTTTTTTTATGTTTTTTGTTTTCTTTTTTTAATTTTTTTTTTTGTTTTTTGGTTTTTGTTGTTGTGGTGTGTGAAACATTATACAATTTTTTCCCGGCTGTCATTGGCCCGACAGAGAGTGGTACTCCGTGGTTATATATGCGCCCAAGCTTCCCGAGCCGACGACCTTCCGCCCACAAAACCAACAATGATCCCAAGATAATCGGGGGATCAAGGATCTTGATCCTCGGGCTCGTCGAAGTCTCTCGATCGATCGATTCGTGGCGGCGGGGCCAATGCCGAATGCTGCTGAAATCTTTTCCACATTAATAATAGTATATATAGCGTACAATTATTGTTGCAATTACAATTGTCTTTGAGTACATTTAATATTTAAATTTATGCGCGAGGGAGAGTTGTCCTCCGCTCGCCGTCGGCCCTCGTCTATATATCGTCGCCTCGTTTTTATGCAAAAATCATAGTTTGACAAAAAGAATTACACAAATTGTTGCTGCTTTTCTCTCGTTACGATTTACTTGCATTTTTTTGGTTGCTTTTTTTTTTTTTTTGTTTTTTTGTTTGTTGTGGTTTTGTTTGTTTGTTTTGCTTTCTTTTCTTTTTTTCAATGATGAGACTACGACAAAAACACATGCGATTTCAGTATAATTTTCTTGTTGCTGCTTCCTCGTTTCTCTTCTTGTTTTTTTTTTTTTAAATCTTTGTGTAAATCTTTTTTGTTTTATGATATTCTTTTGTGTTTTCATTTATTTTTATTATTTTATTTAATTTTATTTATGCAGGACGGGGTTTATTTCTTACACATTTGCATCTTTTTTTGTTTTTTGTATTTTTTTTTGCTTTTACTTTCCGCTTTTTTTGTTTTTTGGTTTTGTTTTTTTGCTTCACTAAGTGTAAATATCAATTGTTTTTTTCTTGTTTTTGTTTTTATATATATGTATACTTTTTCATTTTTGTTTTTGCTTTCTTGTTGTTGTTGTTGTTCTTGTTGTATTAATGAATAAATTAAAAAATATTCAAGCTTTGACTAGTTAGATTTTTTCTTCTTATTTACTTGTTGTGTAGTTGATTCGCCTTTTGTTTGTTTCTTTTTGGTTTTGTTGTTCTGTTGAAATATATATGTGTTTGTATATATATATATATGTGTATATATATGTATGTATATATATAGAGATGTATATATATTGTTTGTCGTAATACATTTAGCATTATATAATGTGTGTGGTCTGTCAGTGTCTGTGTGCGGGAGCGCCGTGAGCTTGCCTCGAAGAACGGTTTCTTGGATTCCGAAAAAAAAAAAACCCAGATAAGAAATTCTTTTGATATCCATAGAGCTCAAAAATCAACTGGATATTTATCGATCAATAAAACGGGCGCTAAACTTGAAGTCTCGAGATTGAGATGGTAAAGTTTAAATTGAAACTCACGTCAAAAATGAAATTGAAGGAGAATATTAAAGCACAAACTGAGCCCAGAAAGTGAGACTAAAGCACCGCCAAAAATTGGACCCAAAGTAAAGGTTTCAATTGAATCAAAAAATCTAAAATAAATTCAAAATTGAAATCGTCACTAATCCCGATGCTCAGAAACCAAATGAAAGGCTGTGATCCTGATTGACACTCCATTTTGCAACTGAAGCGAAACTTGCAATTGAAAAACTATCTTCATTTACCCCTTCAGCTTCAATTGCAATAATAGTTTCAACTACAATTTCAACCCCATATTCGGTTTCATCCAGCTTCAATTTTAGCCTCAATCTCAAGTGTCTTTTGAATTTGAATCAAATTTTATGTTCCAGTTAAAACTCCTCAATTTTAGTTCAATTTCTAACTTTGCTTCAATCTCAGTTTCTAGCTCGGTTCTTTCGATTCCATTTATGGCTTTCAATCGCAGTGGCTCTAAGCTCCAACTTCAATTACAGCTTCAATATCAGTTTCAATTAGAACCTTTGTTGCTACGCTTTAATTGCAGTTTCATTTATTGTTCAATTCGCATCTCAAATCTCATTCAAAATCTCAATTTCCGATTTAATATTCGAATCACACAAGGCAACCCCTCATTTTCAATCTCCATTGACAGGTTGTAGCGCCTGTTTCAACCACCTTTCAATATCAGTTTCAGTTTCAATCTGAGCTCAAATTTTCTATCGTTATCGATTTTTAAGGGCTGAGAAAACGATTCAGCTTTTGATATAGTTTTTTTTTGTTTACTTTCAGTTCCATCTTCAC
The DNA here is from genome assembly GCA_018904815.1 of Drosophila ogumai. NCBI lineage: Eukaryota > Metazoa > Arthropoda > Insecta > Diptera > Drosophilidae > Drosophila > Drosophila ogumai. The sequence goes on along the minus strand of JAEIIJ010011740.1, from coordinate 11,124 downwards.
TTCATTTCAGCTTCTCTGATATTATTTTAGTTTTAATTTCAAATTACATTTCTGCATATTTTTTTTTGTAAAATTGTAAATATCAAATTGTCTGCTTCAATTTTAGCCACAATCCTACTTTTAACATTGATTTCTTTGAAAATATTTATTTCTTTTGAAAATATTTTAAATTTTAAATTAGGACACAATTCCATTTTAATTTTAAAACAAATTTGCATTCGCTGGCTTTTGTTTTTTTTAGACATTTCCCTTGATTGAATGCAATGTGAATCAAACTTGATCGAGCGGAAAGGGCGTTCGTTCGTCGTCTGATTGAAGGGGGAAAAGCATTTCGATTATATTTGGCTTGATTGAGTAACAGTATCTTGCTGCTCGAACAAAGCAGGCCAAATATTTGCCAAGCAATCGAGCTGAGAAATGAAACTAGCCATTTCGAAATGGGGTTTATCTTGGGGGGCCTCTTCGCCCGGCACTCTACTAGGTGGTGTCGGTCTCCGTCATCGTCCCGGAGTCCGGTCTCGGTTTCGATTCCGCCTCCGCCTCCGTTTGGTTAACCCTTATCAGATTTCGCCTAAGGCTGGCAATTATGCAAACAGTTTGTGATTGCAGAAAAGCTGTTTTTTGGTATAAAAACTTGGGAAGTTAAAATAAAAATGCATTTTCTTGATTTCTTGCTTTTCGACTGCTCAAGGGCTCCTCTGGTGTGTGTGTGTTGTGTGTGTTGCGTGTGGTTGTGGGTATTGTGTTTTGTGCTGGCCTTTGAGTGAAACAGGTAACATAAAAAAAGAGAATAAACATTTTTTTGCCATCGACTTACACACAAAATATGCAGAAAAAGTTCTAAAAGTTCTTCTCATTCATGTCTCAATTTGCATTTTCATTTTTTTGCTTTTTGCAAATTTTTCATTTATTTTGTTTTTTTTTTTTTTTGTTTCTGTCTGCAATTAGCTTAGCGTTTTGCATTGTTTCTGTTTACGTAGCTGATTTTATTTATTAATTTCATAGACTGCCAAGCATCGTTACGTTACGTTTATCTTGACGTTTACGTTACATCACGTTACGTTACGGTTTACAGAAATTCTCTTGCTTGCTTTTTAATGGCTGCTGGCAAATCTTCTCCTTACTTTCTTTTGTTTTCTTCCTTTCGGGTTGTGTTTTTGCTCGTGTATAGATACATAAATACATTTATGGACATTTCTTCTTGCTTTGCTTTAAATATATATTGTGTATATATATATATGTATATATATTGTGTATATATAATTTGTTGGGCTTGTGGTTTTGCTTTTGCTTTTGCATTTAATGGGTGTGTGGTATATGGCGTGTGTGTGTGTGTGTAATGTTTAGAAAGAGTTATACATATACATATATGCATATATGCACGTTCATATATAGAGATTAGTACGCGTAGGTAGCTCTTAGGTTCACTTGTGTGTGTGTGAGTTTTTTTTCTTGCTTTCAGCTTTCTTAGCGCGGCTCTAATTTTATTGCGATCGGCTTGCAAGCAACGCTCAAAAGTATGCTACGAAGCTGCATGTGGTGTCCTGGGTCATGTGTAAGTCATGTGAACATCCTGTGCGAGTCATGTGTGTGTATGTATGGGTGAGGGTAAGTCGTGTCTGAGTCATGAGTGATGCAATGTATCGTGTGTGTATTTGTGTTGACAAATTTATTTACTAGGAATATCTTTTGTTTTGCGTTTTGCTTCTGCTTCTGCTCTCATTCTTCTCCTCCTCCTTCACTTTCTCCTCCCCCGTCCCCCAGCACCTCCCTTCTTATTCTTCTTATTCTTCTTGCCTCTCTCTTTTTGCTTCTTCGCTCCCAATAATAACAACAAAGTGGCTTAGTGAGACAGAGTGAGGCTTAGTGAGACAGAGTGAGGCTTAGTGAGACAGAGGGAGAGAGCGAGAGTGAGAGTAAGAGTAAGAGAGAGCTAGAGAGGATGTTTTTACTGCATTTTTGTTAAACATTCAAATACTTAAATTTAATTGCTTGCTTTATATTCTTTGCCTTTCTGCTTGCTTGCTTTAATTTAATATATAGATATATTACCATTCATTGAATTTATCTGCCTTCTTCCTACCCCTTCCTCGGATTCTCCATTCTCCGTTCTCCGTGCATCTTCTTCTGCTTCTCTCTATTCTCTCTTATTGGAACTGCGCTCCTTTTGTTTGTTTGACGAAAAAAAAAATCATTTCTCTTCTGCTTCCGCTTCCGCTTTTCTGCTGCTTATTTGGTTTTATGTTTTCTTTGTTTTGTTTTTAATATTATGCTTAAGATTCCATTTTGAAATTGTTGTTTGGTTTTTTGTTTTTATTTTATTTTTTTACGCCGCTGCTGCCTTTGATGTGTGTGCCTCTTGCTCGCACAGCCGCGCCGTTATAGCAGCTGTCCCGCTTACTCTTTCACCTCGAAATATTTGTAGGTCGGATTCTCGTACCCATTGATCTGCATATTGGGCACGATCTTCTCCTCCTGCACGATGGGATGGTGTGTGGTCACATTCTAGATGGTTAAAAAACACAAATTGTTAGCAAATATTGAATATACGAGATTGGTAGACGAGCACATAGATCACGAAAAAGTCCAGAACAAGTTGGGAATTCTAAGCTACAAATTTAATTTTTTGTGTGTGATCTACATCCCATCTCTTCTGTATCTTTGATACCAAATCCTCACCTGATCGACCTCAATGAAGCCCTGGGCATGCGGCGAGCGTGATGTCCGCCACTTGGCCACGGCCACGCCCACAAAGACGGCCGCCATGAGGGCGATGCCGGCAAAGGAGAGCGTAAAGTAGACATTGCGACCCTCCTTGGCCGCGTGCGCATGCTGCGCGAATTCACGGCGCAGCGAGAAGCTCTGAAAAAATTTTTAAAAAATATATAAAAGTAAAATCTAAATAATTATTAAAAAATTCCCAAAATTCAAATACCGATTCGCGGTGGCCCAGGTCATGGGTCATGAAGTGCTGAACCTGCGGCTCGGCCTCCTGGTGGGCAACGGCGGCTGCCACATCCTCTACCGCCCGCTGCACAGCATCATCGTCGACCGTGGGCAGCACGGTCTGCACCTTGGTGCTGCTGCAAAACAAAGACCAAAATTAGTTCAAGATTTTTTTCCGAAGGGGGAAAATATATGTTTTTTATATACCCACCTCACTGTGGCCTCGGCATACTCAGTGTCCGAGAGCTCCTTCTCGCTCTTGGTGGTGTCCAAGTTAAGATTGGCCGCGGTCACCAGGCCACCGTCGGAGCCCAGGCCCAGCTCCTTGCTGCTCAGGCTCTTCTCCTGCTGCTGCTGCTGCGCCTGCGACTGAGTGGACGAGGGCTGCTGTGACTGCTGTGATGATTGCTGCTCGGCCGCCTGCGACTTGAGCATATCGTCCACCTTCTTGGCCTCCATTCGCAGCTTCTCCTCGCGCAGTTTCTCCCGCTCAGCGGCCCGCTGCTCCTTGCGCTGCTTCTCGGCAAGACGAAGACGCTCCTTCTCGGCCACCTTGCGCTCGATCTCAATGCGATATTTGTCCAGAATGCCGGCCTCAGCCTCCTCGCTCATGCCCAGCGATGATCCGGGAATATCGTCCTTGCTGCGCAACGCCAAAATATAATCATTCATCAGCTGGGCAATCTTGGCCGATAGCTCGGGGTAGCGCTTTAACATGGTCATGGACTGGTTAACAGCACGATCGATGTCAATCAGACGCTCCAGGGTGCGTGGTCGCTCCGAGGCAGCTGCCTCTAGGCCACCGGGTCCTCCGGAGTTCAGCAGATGGCGATAATGGGCCAGGGCATGGGCACGATCCTTGTGCAAGGCGCGCAGCAGCTTCTGCAAGCATTTCTCCACGTGGTGGGCCTAAAGGGGTATGAAAGGTGTTAATATCATATTTAAAATTAAATCGGGAGAGTTCCAAATTTGATTATGGATAAAAAACTGAAATAACCCAAAATATTGAAAAGAACATTAAATAAAATTAAATATTTCTTTGGCGCCCTTTTAAGGATCTTTCCTTTTGTCGATACTTTGGGGAAGACTGACTGTACTCACGTTCGGTGGCTGCTCGGTTAGGGCCTGGGTGTAGCACGTCATGGCCTCCCGCTTCCGCTGGTTGATGTGGGCAAGGACACGCTGCTGGTGCATGGCGGCCAGCTGGTGCTTCTCGGCGTTGCCTTCTTCCTCGAGTGCCTGAACAGAAGTCTAAAATTACATTCCCATATAAAGACGTATTGCACACCAAGAGAGAAAGATTATCAGCATGGGGAATTTGCGTCGATCGATAACAATATGCAACTGTTGATCGGTGGTCTATCGGTAATTTGTTTGTTCGTTTATCGTTTATCGGTTTTCGGTTTGTTTTTTTGGTTACTTTTTTGTTTTTTCGAAAAATTACTTTGATTTGTACGTATATATCTCGTGAAATGTTTGTGGTTGAAATGTTTGGGGAGAGAGAGAGTAGGTCGTGGGAGGGGGCTGGACTTCTCGCGGGGATGGGGGTGGGATGGGGTATTTGGTGCCGCTACAGAGATGGTGCTACCATGAGCTAGGCAGAAATAGAGCGAGAGAGAGAGAGTGTGCGAGCCACTGATGCGGTGCATAAGTTTTTTGATTGGATTTATAATGATCCTAGTCGGTTCTCGGGGACTCTGGGGATTCTGGGACTTTGGGGACTTTGATCTGAATCTGAATGGGTTATTTTTATGGAATATATACATGGATGCAGTTCATTCCATTTGCAGTTTTATTGCAAAAGCTCAGCGGTTATACGAAAGCAGCATTTACAGGACCATAATGCGAGCAATACACATCAAAGTCGGGGGAGGGGCTGGGAGATATTCGTCTGGGTCTGTTAAGGGAATCGTTATAGGGTTTGCAGGATTTCGAAATGAAGAGATAACTAAGGATAGGTATAGGTACAGGGTTCTGGTATATAGGTATTGATTATTAGTTAGTTTAGATGCCAATCAGTTCAACTACAAAGCACTTTGGATGTTAGTAATATGGATAGTAGATTTGATCTATTGTTTTTTTTTGGTATTTTTGCTGTTCTTGCTGTGGCCGTACTTTGAGCAGCCTTTTGCTCTTACTGTTACTGTAGCTGGTATTGTTATTGTTACTGTTACTGTTATTGCTGTTATGATTACAATCTGATGCCTCTTTCGCTCCCATTTGCCATACATATGGATACACAACAAAAAAATTCAACAAAAAAGACCACCCAGCGATGCCCAGAGTTACTGAGTCACTGCTCAGCTTTTCTGGACTTCGTGGGGCAGCAAACGAAAAGCAGGCGAATACAATGAGCACAACTTAATGCCAGAAAAAAGACGACTCAATGAGCTACGCTTACGGTTAGAGTAGAAAACGATTACGATTACGAGTAGGAGTAGGAGTACGAGTACGATAACGATTACGATTGCGATTACGATTACGATTACGATACTGGGTGCATGATAATGGTTTAAAAATGTTAACAAAATCAACAAAGGGAAATGATAAACGATTATGATATGGTTTATATAGACTACAAGATGTCTTGAATACTAGTTATGAGGCCTATTACAAGGGTAGCTTCACTTGGCAAAGAGTAACCCCAAGATAATCTTATATTAAACAATGTTTTATAACTTATTTTAAATATTTAAATAATAGTTAGGTTTCAGGTTTAGGTTTAGGAAGCTTTAGAAATTTTTATTTTAAAATTTCTTTACGACATCTCATAGCGGGTTTAAACGTAAGAATTCCCGATACTCGTCAGCTATTCGTCCGTTTTCACGTCCGTTTTTGAGTATTTAGCGAAACAAATGCGAAAAGTCCGATTCTTTGTACGTATTTATTATCTTTTTAGGGAACATATTTTACTAGATTTTAATTTAATAATTACTCTTAAAAGTTTAGCAAATGTATTAAAAATATAATTTTATTTTAATCATCAATTGATCGTTTGATAACCCCCTTTGCCAGTTGAAGCCCCCCAATACAGACGCAGACATACACACACATTCAGATGCAGAGACATAGAGCTGATAGATACAGGTAGATACAGAGGTGGATACAGGTGGAAAGGGCTGGGGTTTCGGGGTGGTGGTGCCTTCAGGCAGAGTCGAAGTGGGGTTCAGTGCGAGAAAGAGAGAGAGATGTGATGAGAGTAGAGAGACAGAGTAGAGGTAGAGGTAGAGAGAGAGAGACAGTGACAGTGACAGTGACAGTGAAGGGTTATGGTGGAGGGAATGAGTGCGTCACACGGATGGATGGATGGATGGATGACTGACCTGGAAGCGGGCCGTCATCCGCTGCTTGAACGATTGGGCCGCCTTGGGATCGGCCAGACGCATATCCTGGTACTTCTCCTCCAGATCCGACCAGTCCTTCATCACCCGCGTGACCTTCTCGCGATGCGATTCCTCAAGGCGCTGTTGGGCTTCCTTTGTTTAGAATACGTTTTGTGTTGCATCGATAAATAAACCTGCGCCCTCAACGTAAACACTTACTTTCTGACTTACTTTGTAGCTCTGGTGCTCGTAGTGTGGATCAAAGTGGGTGAAGTATGGGTCCGAAGTGGGTTGTGCCGTCGACGGCGGCGGTGCTCCCTGTCCCGATCCAGATCCCGAGCCAGAAGATCCTCCATTGGCATTGGCAGCTGCGGCAGCGGCCACCGAGAGCTGTGGGGTGCTGGTCACCAGGTCGGACTTCTGGGTGGGTGTTTTGTCAGAAACCGAAGACGGGGATGATGGGGACGAGGATGAGGATGAGGATGAGGATGACGAGGCCAGGGAAGCAGAGGCACCACCCAGACCCTTCTGGGGCTTCTGGGCTCCACTCTGATCCCATGAATCTCCCTCGGTTTCGGCCTCAGAACCGGCTCCACCATCCTCCTCGTAGTTGTCACCCTCCTCGCCGCTATCGTATTCCGTATTTATGTCATCCAAGGAGCCACTGTTGGCATCTCCCGAAGATCCAGATCCGGCACTGGGACTACCACCAGCCGCAGCCGCCTCGTCGGCCACCATTTCGTCCTCCTCATCGTCGCCCATTAGATCATCCTCATCGTCCAGCTCCTCATCGTTGGCATCCTTTGAGTAATTCGAGTCATTGCTGTCATCCTCGTCGTTGGCCACCAGTTCATCGTTGGCACTGCTTATCTGTGCCGGAGGCATAACAGGCAAGTCGGTCTTTTTCACATGGATTTCATCGGCTAAAAAAAAGAGATATTATTTTTTATTAAAAATGATTTTTGCAAAGGTTTCTTCTAATAAAACTAAAAATTTTAATCCTTCAATTGTTAAGTTCTTGCATAAATAATTCTCGAAACTGTTTAAATAATTTACAACTGATAATCGCATAGGGTGGGTAATGGCACATTTGTTAGTTTCGTGCATTCAATTTTCGGTTTAAATAATTAATTCTATGACCCCAGATTGAACGCTAAAGCAACTAATGGCCAACTCTTCCATTCCAAAATACAATACAAAACTGGGTGAAAAAAAATGTGTGTACATGCCAGGGAAATTGTATGCCAATTCAAGGGGGGGGGAAAGGGAAAAGGGAGCAGGAAAAGGGAAAATGTAAACGTCAGCAGAATAACATATTTTTGTGGCATAAAAACTATTGTTTTTTTTAAACAGAACAGGGATATTTGAGGGCAACAAAAATATGACTTGCGAGGGAGAATAAAACAGGCTTTACATTTATATGGGATACAAATATAAATATAAATTTAATTCTAATGTTTATAATTTAAGCCATTTTTTAAGTTAGGTTATTCCTTGATTCACTCACTCTTAAAATGCTTGGGGCAGCAGACAAACTCCACGCCCGAGAATACAGAAATTCCACAGGGCAAAAGCATGGCAAAGCTACGCATCTGCATGCCTCGCTCCTGGCAAGCGGCTGCTCCGGTCTGGTTCCACCTCACAAAGGGCCAGCAGCGGGAGGCATTGTGGATGTGATCGAAGAGACAGCCCTCCGGCACCAGCAGGGCATCCGATTGGAATGGTCCTTCTGAAGCCAAACGTCATTGTAGAGCGAAGATGGGGAAACATATCACAGATACATGGCAAAAGAGAGATTGGATCAGTGATTAGTTGAATTTGGTTTGCAATAAACCGACCGAGGAGATGGCCAGGCACTCACCAAGACAGCGGAAAGGCTTGATCCAGCGATGTGAGCCCTTGCATTTGGCCGCATTCAAGGCACCCTGACGGCACCAGCCACCAATCTTCTGGTAGTGCGATGATTCCACAATATTGGTTATATCTCGGCTGGGATAGGCCTGTAAGAAGAGAGGAAATATCGGGTTAAAAAAAACTTAAACCAACTCTCTTTCTCTCTCTCTCCGAATTTACATTTATTTAATACATGAAAATGATTTTAAAATCCCTTTCTATGCCTTTCAATACATAATTAATCAAGCTCCTCCTGCTCTTTACTCTCTTTTACTCATTTTACTCATTTCTGGTGAAATTTAATTTATCTGAAAGGATTCACATAGCTGCTATATCCTTTATATAATACACATATAAAACCATGCTACTAAAACCCTTTGCCTGTTGGTTGTTTGCCAGGCCATTTGATGTGTTTATTTGCTCCTTTTTAGCCAGTTGCTTTCATTGTTGGCAATGTGCTTGTTGGTCTTGTTGTTGTTGTTGTTATCCTTGTTGCTCCTGCTGATCCTGATGGGGCCAGTGAAACTTTAATTGCCTGCCCAGTTTGATTGACTGACTAAATGACTGACTAACTGAATGGCCTAATAAAATATCCCGCATGTCTCTGTGTGTGTGTGTGTGTATGCCAGTGGGTGCAGTGTGTGTGTGTGCACTACATTTGTTTCAAACAATTATGTGCCGAGTGGCACACACACACAGAAGCAGGCTCCTCCCGGGGGCCAGCTACTCCTCCTCCTCCTCTACGGCTCATGAAAATGAGGCCTTTTTAAATGTTGTTTGAGTGCTTCGTTGCAAATGGCGAACACTCTCATGGCACACACACACATACATCCACACATCCACACACATGTGTGGTTCAAAGTAGGGGGGAAAAGCAGAGGGTGGAAAAGTAGGGGGTGGTACGTACTCCTCTCCCTCCTCTCTGCCTCCTCAGAAAATGAGCGCAAAACCGTAGGCACGTAGGCGGTCAGACAAGCAGGCAACCACCCCGTTTGCGTATTGCTGTCGGCAAACCGGGCTAAATAAAACATTAAAAGCACAAAATAATGATGCTGATGCATGTCAAGTCAAACTGAAAACCGAAACCCCAAAGGATACCGCCTCCATTCCATTTTCCCCATGTAAGAAGCAGGACCTGCTGTGGTCATTTCATATGCTGCCTGTGTATAAGCCCATAATAGCACACAAACACAGACACAAGGACCTGAGCTGAGACTGGAACTGGACTTGGGACTTACAGCCATTGACAGGACAACAGTAGTGAGCAGGACCCAAAGTCCTTGCTGCTAGAAAATGAAATGTGGTTGGAAAACAATTAAGGAGTTCTGTCTAAACTAAAGTCTGTGAGGGTTTCTAGGTCAAAATGGGACTTGTATGATTTACTTTTTAATTGAAATCAATAATCTTAATCTCTTACACAAATTAAGTGGACAGAGAGAGAGAGGAAAATATCCTATTTCGTTGCAATAATTCAGCCAAAAAATCCCCAAAGTTAACTCCCAAAATAACCCCCTAAAATTGCCCCCCAAAAATACCACCTTTTTAACCTCCCGGTTGATCTTTTGCCCCCCCTTGGGTTATGTTTTCGTTTCGTTTGGTCGTTTTCGTGGGAGTTTTGCGTGCGTGCCAGCGACTTGAAATAAACCGCATACGACGGCACCATGGCACCTCTGCAGGATAACAGCTCAGCACAAACATTCCAGTATATATGTATATATTCGTATATATATGTATCTATATAAACCCAGTAGACAAAAACTTTGTTTATAATATTGAAAGCGATAGTTTTGCGGACGTCCGATTCAGGCTCATAAACGATACTAAAGTTAATCCCCTGCCATGGGTTTTGTGGCAGCGAATTCTATTATTTTTGGAATTTTGATTTTCGGTTGCGGACCTTTACGACATCTTTGAAGAGTTTAATTCTGAGAATTGGGATACTCAACAGTTTATCGTCCGTTTTCCCGTCCGTTTTAGCGAAACTAATACGGAAAGTCCGTATTTTGTCCTGGTTTAATATCTTTAGCGGACATTTTTGGGTTCCAACCGCTTTCTTGTCTGCTGGGAGAATATTTATAAATATATATACTTGTATAGGCCGCCCACACAACACACAACATGGCTTTAAAAATAAAGAAACTCTAGAGGGACGACGACGACGACGACGACGAGGACGTCATGTCATTCACACGGCCCAGTGCCTGACCAGAGTCCGTTGGAGTATATAAACGTGCACCCTGCCCTGGGGGGAGGGGAGTGTGTATTCCCGCTGTACTCGCCACTTGCCACTTGCCACTTTCCACTTGGCACTCGGAAAGTGAGACTCACCCAAAGCGGGCGGGGGCATATGCCTCTCTGCCAGCCAGCCTGCCTGCCTGCCTGCCAGCCTGCCTGAAGTCCTGGCTGAAATGTGTTCGTTATACTTGGCTTAATCAAAACATATTCAACCGAGCGTGAGGCTGTTTAAGTGGCTCGCTTGAGAGAGTTTGCCGCAAATACGCGCGACGCGACGCGGGGCCCCAAGTTATTGTAGCACAGCATTTGATTCCTTTGTTTCGGCCATGGAGCAAAAATTTAATTGTATGAAATTAGCAGAGAGAAAAAAAAAGAAAGAATCCCATGCATCGCTGCACCCCCTCTTGCGTATGTGTGTGTGTGTGTGCTCTAATGACAGACAAACAATTAAACTTGACATTTAGCCATTGTTCGCCACATACACACACATACATACGCACTCTCAGGACACGCTTCTATTGTTGCTATCCACACGCTTCACGAGTATCCTTGAGCAAATGCAATTAGATGGCTCTCAATACGCGAACATTAATGGCGGAATAACAAAGCGGAATGTCCTTTACCGCTATTCCTCTCTTGTTTATACCCTTGCCGGGTATTATCAGTTTGGTCAGATGTTTGGGACCCAGTGAAAATATTATTTTCGAACCTTTAAACCGCATTCTTG